>OU015765.1:44362436-44463508 GCA_907173295.1 Fagus sylvatica
TGGATTACCTCATGAAAGTTCGTACCATGCACGTCTCTACCAGCTCACAGCCTAACTCAGCATGATGATATATTATAATGTCGTAACTCTCAGCCTGAAAATTAAGTGTACCATGTCCTACCACTTGTCGTGGAGGGCATACCCTTGCCGACTCCATATTTCAATTTTCAAACAAATGTGGGCCATGAAGCAGAAAATGAAATATAGGCTAATGGGTAATGGCCCACATTCTATATAAAGTAATGTGATCCAAGACAACAATAGCTTATGAAAAAAAAATATATATGATATTTGTTTGCTTGGTCTTTATAAAAGTTGTTTATTTTTTTCTTGTACAATGAAAAGTCATGGCCAAAGACGAAAAAGTGGTACAACGTGCATTACTGTTTTTATGATCCATGCAATAATAAGAGAATCAAAGCATTATATATGAATGAAAGTCACAAACATAAGGAAATTTCGGTGCATCTACACTACTAATTTTGTCTCATTATTTTATTTCTTTTGTATAATATTACTTTCCGTATTGAAAAGTATCATTTAACTATTATTTTAACATCTTATATTCTCTATAGAATTATAATATAGAATGCATGAGGTATGTAATTGCATTATTTTCTAGTACTTAGAGGTACTTAGAGAGCCACATCTCCTAAAGAAGAAGTTGATAAGAGAAATTTTTTAAAGTGTAACACTTAATCCTCTATAATTATATTTTAATTTTACACCCTTAAATACCTGTCAATATTAATAGTGATATGTCATACATACATATCTTCTTCTTTTTTTTTTAATTTTTTTTTTATAATCTTGGGTGTCCGGGCCAGCGTTCCGAATATATGTGCACCTCGATTAATCCCAGGAGACACGTAACACCCTACTAGCACGTGTACTACGAGTCCATGATAGGCGCAAGACTTTGCCTTGGGTAGGTGGTTCTAAGAGGATTCGAACTCATACATATCTTAAACATTAGAAACAAGCTGGGTTTTTCATGTGGGAAATGTTGGGGCTATAATTAATAAGCATTTCTTTGTGGCATTTTCTTAAGATTACATGGATACACTGCACCACCAGCCCTCACCCATGTCTTCTTCAACTTCATGACATCATGGACTTGGAGATCCTTGGTTGCACCTTTGTCATTGTGGGACAAGGGCACCAGTGAAGACATCATGGAAAGGTGGAAGAAGGCAAGAGGTTTTGGGCTTGTGAAATATATGGGGTATTGTGCTAGAGGAACCCTTACAAGTAACAATAACAACAACAACAACAACAACAACAACAAAATCACAATCTTTTTCGTAATGGTTAACATGTCAAATTGTGATCAGTTAAATTTCATTTTTAAATGGGTTCACACTTCACACCACATTTATTAGCACTAATCATTACATATGTGTATGTCATCTCAACATGCAGTTATTAAAAAAGGTTGTGAAAATTTTTGTGTCCATGCACTTATTAAATCTGAAGATATTCTCCTGTATTAGAATCTGTTTTTTTTTTTTTTTTTTTTTTTAATTATTAATTATAATTATAATTTTTAATAATTTTTTTGGCTGCAAGATTGATGATACTTGCGGATACTTTGCTTGGCTTGACCCTCCTATATGTGCACGTGGTAGAGAATTGCTGCCTTGGCTTAGAGAGAAGATAGATAGCTTAGAGAAGGAGGTGGCAGCAGCCCGTGCAAGGGAAATACAAAATTTTCGAATAGGGATTATTACTGTTACGATCATGTGCTGGTTACTTGTAGCTATCATATATTAATAGGTTCTGCTATTTGATATGTTAGAAGCTTCCAGTTAGGCTTGTATTGAATTTCTAAATTTATTTTGAACTATGTAAAATAAGGATGCCATATATATATGACAAGCAATAATCTGCACACGTCATATATATTTGACATGTGATAAGTGTATTGCCTATATATATTTTTATTTAATTATTTAATAAGTGAGTTAATCTCCTCAAATTATTCATAAATAAATGACTATTTTAATGTACATTACTCTTCTGATACTATACATTTTACTTTTATTACCCGCAAGCGCACAAGGCCTTCTCCTCTTCCCCCAACCTTTCTCCTTCCTCATCCCCTCTTTTGCAGTGGCGAACCACTAAATGGTTGGGCTAGTCTAGTCCAACCCAACTTTTTAATTTTTATAAATTTACATCTTATTAAAAATTAAAAAAAAAATTAAAAAGCTCAGTCCAAATTAAGGTACTAACTCACCCTTTAAGAGCTCTAACCCAACCCAAATGCTTAAGTACATTGAACCTTGAGTGCATCCTTGCAATTTTTTGAAATTATGTCCGGCAATAAAATCAAAGCAATAAAATGTAAGTAGTAAAAATAAATTAACAATAAAAAGTTTAAAAAAAAAAAAGTAAGCCTTTTCTTCATCCTCGCCCTTGCCAATCAATTTGCCCTTAACTTTTCCATTTACTCTTTTTGCCCTTCTAAGTTTCTCCTATACCTAAAGCCCATACTTCCCTTTGGAGGACAAGTCCCCTTCATTTCCATAGTAGTCATCAATCTTGGGCCAACTATGAAATGGGCCCAAGATTGATAGAGAGGGAAACAAAGGATTGCTTTCAGCAACTTTTTTTTTTTTTTTTTGATCTTGAGATAGAAATCTTACTACACATACGCACACACTATTTGGGGAGGGCAGAGGGGATTTGAACCTCTACCAAATGGGGGGAAGGAATTCCCTTGCACCACTAGGCCAAATGCCTAGTGGGCAATTTCAGCAAGACTTAAAACTGTTTCATCCAGTGATATGTAGGCTTAATATCAATGTGAATAAAAAAATCGGACTTGTTAGCTTTATAGATTTACTAAACACATAAACAAAATTATTGCTAAATCCACCAAAAGGCTTTCTTACAAAAATAAAGTGTTTTCCACGAGGAATAAAAATAAAATTTGAGCAATGTCACAATTAATTGATAAATTAAAGAATAATGTGAGCCTAGGGAAGGGAATGTTTGGTCCTTCTAGTGTACATGTTGAGATCGATTTCAAAGAATGTTGTTGCATGAAAAGGGCAATTTGTGAGCCCCATGCCCCCAAAACATTCCCAAGTGGACATGTGTTGAGTAACATGGTTGCCATGTCTCTAAATTTCAAAGTGTTGTTTCCCTTACCTAACGCTTTTGACACACGAATCCTTGAAGACTAAAGAGTATAACTGTCTAAGTTGCTCCTTAAATGTGAATGATGAGCTTCCTTGAGAATCTAATAGCTAGTCCTCATGGAATTTCCTTACGAGTCCAACTACAAACCTCTATAGAGTTTCTTAATGTTGTCTATAGGTTTAGTTCTTTATGTTAAATTGTTTATGAAGTGATAAAGAGTGTTGATAGTACATTTACAAAGTGATGGAAAAGTGTATATGAGTTGTCCAACACTTTGTGGCACCTACTTCCATGTTTCTAAGAGCACTTTCTTAGTGACGAGCTCGTTTGTAAGTTTGGGCCTTTCACCTAAGTAATCTTCTTTTCTTTAAACGAAGTGGGCTCTTGAGCATTAAACCCACTGTTTTGTGAGGTAGCTTTGAGCCTGTGCAGAGAGAGAAAATCTGGGCTATAACCCAGTCGTGCAATCAGTAATAAATGTCTATATAAAGTAATGTGATCCAAGACAACAACAACAAAAAAAATAGCTTATGAAAAAAAAAAAAAATGATGTTTGTTTGGTTGGGTCTTTCATGAAAAGTCATGGCCAAAGACGAAAAAAGTGGTACAACGTGTATTACTGTTCTTGTACTGTCTAAGTCAATTAGTGATCGTACTACAAAAAAAATTGACATATGCACATGCTTGTTTTGTAGATCCTTGGATGCAGCTTTGTCATTGTGGACTTGGAGATCCTTGGATGCAGCTTTGTCATTGTGGGAGAAGGGCACCAGTGAAGACATCATGGAAAGGTGGAAGCGTAGGCAGGAGGATTTGGGCTTGTGAAAGATATGGGGTATTGTGCTAGAGGAACCCTGACAACAAAAAAAAAATCACAATCTTTTTCGTAATGGTTGACACGTCAAGTTGTGATCTTTTTTTTTTTTTTTTGATATAGAAGAAATTTAATCTAAACTCACACACGTATGTTTTGGGGATCGCAGGGATTAAACCCACGCCCACATAAAAGAGTAAACTTTTTGGAGAAAGGGATTATCACTAGACCGAATACTCAAGTAGCATGTGCATGTCATCTCAACATGCAGTTATTAAAAAGGTTGTGAAAATTTTGTGTCCATGCACTTATTAAATCTGAAGATATCTCCTCTGTCCAGGTTCTTTTTTTTTTTCTAATTATTAATTATAATTTTGAAATCTTTTTTTTTTTTATTTTTTTGGGCTGCAAGATTGATGATACTTGTGGATACTTTGCTTGGCTTGACCCTCCTACATGTGCACGTGGTAGAGAATTGCTGCCTTGGCTTAGAGAGAAGATAGATAGCTTAGAGAAGGAGGTGGCAACAGCCCGTGCAAGGGAAATACGAAATTTACGAAATTTTCAAATAGGATTATTATTATTGATACCATACATTTTACTCTTATTACCCACAAAGACCTTTTCCTCTTCCCCCAACCTTTCTCCTTCCTCACCCACTCTTTTGCAGTGGCGGACCACTAGATGGCTGGGCTAGTCTAGTCCAATCCAACTTTTTAATTTTTATAAATTTACATCTTATTAAAAATTAAAAAACAAAATAGCTCAGTCCAAATTAAGGTACTAGCTTACCCTTTAAGTGCTCTAACCCAACCCAAATGCTTAAGTACATTGAACCTTGAGTCCATCCTTGCAATTTTTTGAAATTATGTCCGGCAATTAAATCAAAGCAATAAAATGTTAGTAGTAAAAATAAATTAACAGTAAAAAGTAAAAAAAAAAGTAAGCCTTTTCTTCACCCTTGCCCTTGCCAATCAATTTTATTGCTTTGGTGAGTAAGTATATGTCTATTATTTTAGGCAATCTTCCAGAAACTTGACTTTTTCTAAATTGATCATTATGATCCTTCTATTCATTTGTACATATATCACCGTACAATGTACATGACCTGTCTAATGGATGTGATAAATAATATTAAAATGCATACGGTGGATGGTGGCAAGATTTTTGGGGCAAGTAGAACGGACGATAGCAAACGTGATGGTGGTTTTCGTTACTTGAAACGGTATACAGAGATGGCGGATTGGAGATATGGTAGTTCGTGCCGCGCGTGCATCTCATGGCCGAAGTTGATGACGAGGCGTGGAGGGACGTGTGCTGGTGGATCGGCTCAGTGTTTCTGGTTTTAAGTAGATCGATGGACGATCTATCGTTTTATGGTAGTGGTTGGTTGAACTAGTGACTGGGAATGGAAGATCTGAGATACAGTGGTTCAGCGCTGCACGTTGGAGGCGTGTGGGAGAAATGTTAAAGCTTTTAGCCGCGTATGGAGGCGCGTGCAAACTCAATTTATGTTTGAAAGAATGGGGTTTTGCCAATTTTGAGGGGAGGGATTGATCTTTGTGACTTGTTTTCGGAAAATATGAGAGATGTGATAGCAGAGGGGAAAATATGAGATCCGTGAAGGTAGAATTTTGTTGTGGCTATTGTGGCAAAAGGTGCGGAACAAAATTGACTGGTGATAGGGTCGTGAAAACACCTTTTTTATCCATATTTTTGGACTTTCGCTCCGTGGAACTATATAGTTACTACTCGTTATACAAAAAATGATACAGCTACCAAATCATTTAAGAGTTAAGAAAAAAAAAAATGATGCACTTATACATTGTCTTACAAAACATATATTTCATTATTAGCTCAGAAGTCATATAAGGAGAAGCACAAGCATGAATAATAATAATAAAGACAAAAGTTCACATCTCATGGATCAGGTTGCAATATTATTCATCAAATGTATATTACAAGGTGGAGCAATTGCTAGGGCATAGATAAAAAAACAGAGCTGGATAGTAGTACAATGGAAGCTGCGGATATTGGCTATAATTAACTTAATGAAGATAGAATTGGAGTTAGGTTCTCCTTTTGTTCTCAATTTTCTTCTCAGCCCTACCTTCTTGCACTCTCTGGACGATCGGAGGCGGAGCTCTGGCGTTAGGCATTGGAGAAGGGTTGAGGCCAATCTGCTAGAACAAAACAAAACCAGTAAAAGTCGTCAAGAGAGAGAGCTTGGAAGAGGAAGAAAGAGAGAGCGAGAGGAGAGATGAATCATGAAAGGGCTTACTTGAGTTGGCAATGGCGGCGTAGCCCGATTTGCTGCGAAGAAGAAAGAGAGGAAATATGGGTCTTAAGGTTTGGTTTAGAAAAAGAAGAACGAGAGAGAGAGAGAAAAGAGAGAGGGAGGAAAGAAAAAAGGAAAAAGAAAAGAGAAAGCCACTCTATTCTCATATAATATTTTTCTTATTGCAACAAAACGTCTTGTTGTAATATTATATTTTTCCTATTGTAACAAAGTATCTTGTTGTAATATCATATTTTTTCTATTGCAACAAAACGTCTTGTTGTAATATTCATAACTATTGCTTCAACTACTAACTTCATTACAATAAATTACAAAATGATTTATTGCAATGATATTTTACAACCTATTACAACAACTTATTTTTGAAGTAATAATTACCAGTTTTTAAGTAACTCTTACAATGAAATCTAATGAATTAATGTAATAATACGTGTATTATTATTACCACAATAATCATTTCTGTTATAATAACTCTTGTTGTAATAGGTGTATTTTGTTGTAGTGTACCTTTTTCTGTTATACTCTCTATGCTGACAGGGCCAATCTTCTTCTTCAATGAATTAGCTAGTTTAACTGAATCAACCCCATCTCCTTCCACTACCACCTTATTTCCATCGGTTGCCACCGAGGTCACACCTGTTTGATAATTAATCATACAATTTTTTTGAACATTAAGCCTAGATTGTAGTTATCAAAAGCAAAAGAAGAGAGTTGAAGTTTGATACACAGTTGCTCACCTGTCACTAAAGCAATCTTCATGGCCTTGAGTCGGCATTTCTCGGAATTCATTGACACCACCTATCTTTTGCTGCACCATTGGATATATAACATATTATCCTATGGTAAAAAAAAAAAAAAATTGTTTACTACTCAAAAAATACTTTCATTATTTCATGCATGCATGTGTGTTGTTTTAGGAATAAAAAAGAGATTACCTTCATGTTTGCTAGTTTGAAACAAATGGAAAGTTATAAGAGAATCTCAATGTATATATGATATGAATGTGCGTTTATAGAAAGAGATATGATAGTGTAAGTACTCCATTTATAGATAAGTGCTTAGTATCAAAAACCTAGGGACTTAAGGCTCCGTTTGTTTCGACGTAAAATGTTTTCTGAAGAAGGTTTTCCGAGTTTTCCCATGTTTGGTTACACCAAAAAATATGGTCAACGGAAAACTTAAAATAGTCAAACGGAAAACACAATAAAATTTTGCCTTGTTTTCTTCGGCTTGTTTTACGCTTCTCTTTTCCGTAAAACAAACTATTTGTTACTCCCTGCCTCTCGCTCCTAAGGCGTGCTCCCTCGACTGAATCTGTAAGTAAGCCCTTTCATGATTCATCTCTCCTCTCACTCTCTCTCTTCCTCTTCCAAGCTCTCTCTCTTCTTCTACGTCAATCTCGCTAAGGTATATATATCATTTCTCTTTGAATATTCAGCATTTATTTGATTCTTTTAGCTGAATCAAGTGATTGGAATGGATCTATGGTTATAAATCTGTTGTGTTTTGATTGAATGGTTTCTTCATTATTTGTTTGGTTGCTCAAAAAAATGAAGAAAACGAAAAAGAAAGGAAACAAATTTGCAATTCTTTAGCTACAAATTTACAAACCAGTGAGATAAAGTTTCATCTTTTTTGTGATTCACGTCTATGGTGCAGTTTTAGCTCATCAATTAATATATCTTACAGTTTTAAATTTCTTTGAATTATATAAACCCTTTATGCCTAAGGCACGTAACTGTTTGATGAAATGCTTAAAAGAGATTTTGTATCATGGAATTTGATGATTGCAGGTTATATATCTTTTCCTGGAACATCTTGAAACTTTGACCATCTATTTGTGTGTGTGAGCCATTTGGAATATAAAAGAGGATGATTGGTGCTCGTAGTTGGAATTTTGGAAATCATAGTTTAACATCTTTGTTTGGATTTTGGTTGTTTAATTTTTCAGTTCAAATGATTTTTGAATAAATGTGCTGGTTTAGTATAACCAGAAGCTGCTTAAATCTAAAACAGACAAAACGAAAGACTCAATTCAACCAATACATTAACTCCCCCAACTCATAATTACAAATAATTGGTTAGAGAATACGACTTTCTACAATAAACTTCTCTAGTTTCTCTCACCGTATCACATTTTTTTTTTCCCACTGCTTTCCCTGAAAACCTCAGCATTAGTGGCGCAATTTGGTCCCCTTTTGATGGGCTAATGATTCTTTTTGTTGATGTTCCAAACCTTCTGTGCCACTTTGGTTTGGAGTTACAGCTAATGCTGCACTTGGATTGCCACAGATCCTTGCCTTTGTGTCAACACCAAGATAATTTGTCAACACTCCTTTCACTCCAAGTTGACGACGGTGATGCTTGATATGGTTGTTGTTATTGTTGTTGATGAGAAAAGGAGTTCTCTCACCCCTCGTAGGGCTAATGAGTGGCATAGGTGAAAAGCTTGGAGTGGAAAAAGTTGTTTTGTATGGAGTGCTTGAGACAGACACTGAGTATGGGATTGAGACTGTCTTGTGAGAAATGACACTGACTGTAGGAGTCGATGAAAGTCTATCTGAATGTTTAGTCAAGTCATCCACATAGAGTAGATCATCGATACGAGCCACAATATTGAATGCCAAGCTCTCTAAAACCCTTGAATAGCTCTCAAGAATGGATTTTCCAACATCCTGAAAGTTTGAAAAATAAGAAGTTTTGTTTAAGTCAATAGGAAAGAAAATGCATTGAGAGGGGAACAAGTTGATCATATAAAGTAGAGACTTTGAACCTTGTTGGACTGGATCTTGTTGGTATCAAGACTAGTTTGCGTTAGACCGGGGAACCGCTGCTTCAAGCAAATCATGAGGCCCTCGGCTCTTTCTGCTGACTTTTTTAAGAATTGCCATTTGGAACAAAAACATTCTTTTGTTCAGGATGGGAATTTTCAGGATAAGAATTGCAATTTTTGAGTAAATTATGGCTGCGATTTTTGAGTAAAATATTTATTTGCATATTATAATCATATGTGCAAATAGTCAAATAGGTGAGCAGTCCCTCCCACCTTCATTGCTATGAGAAATAGTAAAATTTCTTCAGTATTATGATACTTGTAAGTGTTGGTATGTTTATGACATATCAAAAAAAAAAGTGTTGTGATATGGATTGTTGGCTTGCATCAAAACAACTTGAGCTTTCGGGGCTGATGGTCTCTAACATGGTAATTCCCCATGTATGCTTAAAACTTGGCTAGATATATATTGTTAGTATCGGCATATTTTTTAGCTTTACATAAATTGTTGGCCACTTTATAATAGCTTAAGCTCCGGGACTGATGATTTATAACAATACTAATGCCACATGTAAAGCTAAAAAATAATCAGTGCTGAGCCATTTAATTGATTATGTCCAAAATCTTGAGAAGATTGGCTTACTGGAAGAAAAAGAGATGCTACATCTTCATGATGCTGTCCAGGTATCTTTCAGTGATGTTTTGTTGTTTACACTTTCTACTGTCTTCGAATTACGCATTACTCTTTCTTATCTTTATTATTCTTACTAGAAATTTTGCTTTTATTGCTATGCAGACTGACTTAAAAAAGCTTATAAGTAGCACTCCTAAGTCCTAAGATCCCAAAAATAAGTGATTTGATTAGTTAGATCCTTTATTTGGGGCCCTTCCTTCTTCGGTCCATGCACAACTTGAAGAGACTACCAAGAGGTTTCCGCTATTCGCATAAATTTTGTCAACAGCTTGGAAAGATTGCTAGTGCAATACAAGAGGTTTCCGCAAAAAGCATAAATTTTAGTAACCTTTATGAAGAAGTCATGAAGATTGAAGGGTTTGAGGAATCCATGCTTGCATCTACATTTGATAATTTGAATGGGGATGAAAAACTAGTTAGTTCATTTATGTTAAAAAATGAAAGGCTTTGTAGGCAATGGTTGGAAAACTTCTTCTACCAAAATAGTTGAAGTAGTTTAGAAAAATAAATGTAAAGACCTCCTTAATTATGTATCTACTTTTCGGACAATGTATTTTGAATAATATGAAAGACACTTTGAACTTTTTTGACTATGTAGGTGCCTATTTGTGATTGTCTAATTTAAGTCTATTTGGAATCTTTAAAAGTATGGTTATTTTGAATTATGACAAATATGGTTGATTTTAAAATTTTTTGAACTATGAGAAATATGATTGATTTTTCAAAATTTTTTTATATTGTTTGTGGATTATGAAAAATAACGTTTATACCAAACACCATAAAACGTTTTCCAAAAAATGTTTTCTGGAAAATGATTTTTTTGTACATACCAAACACTAGAAAACGTTTTCCAACTATTTTAAAGATCTCTACCAAACACCGGAAAATGAGTGAGTTTTCTAGAAAATGTTATTTGGAAAATGAGTCGTTTTCCAAAAAACGTTTTACGTCGAAACAAACGGAGCCTAAGTAGTAAGTTCACACGGTTTTTTAGTCAATACCTTATCTACAAGCTCACACGGTTTGTAGTAAGTTCACACGGTTTTTTAGTCAATACCTTATCTACAAGCTCTTGAAGCTTCGTCTGATTGGTTAATTAATAAATAACCCTCCCCATCATGATTGATTATTATATTCAACATAAGACAACACGGTCGTCTTGACCTGGAACAGGAAGGTCTGATAAAAGGGGACCTCTTGGAAGTTGCATGCACATATGTGAATGGCTAGCTGAATACTTGATTGTTGTTTAGAATATTAGAACACACATTTTCTTTCAGACTCCTAATCTGAAAGCGCAAAAATTCAAATCGCATGGGCACCTTTGGAAGATTGAGGAATTCAAATTGGAAAATTTGTTAGGTATGATTAAAATTTAAAAAGTGAACTCTGTCCACTTGATTATTGTTCAAGGTTATTTCCTGGTTTGGCCGTGTAGGGTAATGTGGAAAAATCATGACACACTTTTTTTTTAATTACTATTTTAAAACTTTAGTAATTTAATTTCTAATGTAAAAGAAAATTTTCAAAAGTCGGGCCACGCATGGCACCTCCTGTCCCCCTAGCTTCGCCCCTTTCCTCAGCTATATAAGAGCATTCCACACGGTATAAGTATATTTATATATAAATTTTAGCCTAAGGAGTAAGGAACTACCTTTTATTATTTTCCCTAATCACTTTCAATAACACCACCTCACATTGGATTACCTATTTCCATTATCTATTTTATTAAAATACTATTTTTTCTCCCAATTTTTTAATCTTTCTCTATCACTCAATCTACAATGGGATATCCTTTCTCACATTTTTTTCCTCTCTCTCTTTCGTTGACTACAAAGTCTTCCTCTCAAGTCTCAATCACAGTCCATATTTTCTTTTTCCTTCTCCATCATCTCTTTGGTCTTTCTTCTTCAACATTCAACAAAAGCGCCATCCCTCTCTCCCTCTCTATTGATGATTCTTATCTTTTCTCTCTATATGACAAGCCAAGCAGAGGGGCCCAATCAAGTCCTTCGAAGAACATGAAGGAAGAGAGAGAGAGAGAGGGGAAGTTTCAGCCTTGTGAGAGAGAGCAACACAAGAAAAAAAGGAGAGAGACAATAAAGATTGGGCCTATGAATAATATTCTCTAAAAATAGAGAAGCATTATAGTAAAATAGTATAATGCTAATGTGTGGCTAATCCATTAAGAGTGTTTTTTTTTTGGTATATTAGTCATATTTTGATTGAAATAGTGATATGTCTTTATTTTATTTATTTTTTGCTCAATTGAAATAGTGTTATGGGAATGCTCTAGGATGCATAGCATTGGATTTGGTTTGGTGAGTATGTATATGTCTATTATTTTTGGCAATCTTCGAGAAACTTTGAACCTTTTCTAAATTGATCGTTACAATCCTCTATTCATCGGTGCATATATCACTGTACGATGTCAATTACATGGCTAATTTATGGATGTGATAAATAATATTAAAAGTGCATATAGAAGAAAGTGAACCTCTCTTGCCTATGTACATGGAAGCTTCATTGTTAAAAACAGGATGGGGTCCTCTAACTTTTGCACCATAAAAAATTTGTAAAGCCCAAAAAAAAAAAGGAAAAAAAAACCAATAATGCACCATGGATTCATGAATGCTATGTCGTCGTGGTAGGTAATGTTAATAAATTAATAAGGATGCCTTTCGAGGAAGTTGACATGTTAATAAATTTGTTTTATTCATCCCCAAAAAAAAAAAAAAAATGGTCTAGACCTAGCTCACGTGGAACACATGTAGTTTCAGTTTAAGTCTATGGCTTGGCCTTTTTCCAGAAGTCGTGGATCTAAGGCTTACTTGACCGTCTCGTTCTCTTGTAATTACATGGAAGCCTACAATGACTTTTTAGTTTTGTCACTTTGTGATACATTTGAAGGTAAAATGAATGTAACCTAGGGCACTGTTAAAAAACATTATCAAAATTCAAAATACAGATCTTGACACGTGAGAATATAGGGGACAAAGCAACAAGTCTATGTAGAGAGTAGTATTAGTAGTCCTATATATAACTAGGATACCTCACAACATATTATAATCATCTAAAATGTTTTATACAGAGAATATAATAAAGATGTAACCTATTAGACTTCATTGTGTGGACGTAGAACAGAATACCGAACCTCGTGAACCCTAACCTCCATTCTTTACATCTTCTCTCTTTTATATTTCTCTGTTTATATTTATTTTAGATTATGATTTTCTACGTTTCAGACAGCTACCTACGTATTTATAGTTATACTAGCTACTATAGCACATGCAAGAAGTCACCTTAATTGTGTACTTTGTACATTATAAAAGTCATACCTCTAACTGGAACCCACCAACCCCTAGCATAACTCATTATACAAAAAATAATGCAGCAACCAAATCATTTAAGAGTAAAAAAAAAAAATGATGCGCTTACACATTGTCTTACAATACATATATTTCGTTATTAGCTCAGCAGAAGTCATATAAAAGGAGAAGCACAAGCATGAATAATAAAACAAAGACAAAAGTAGTTCACATCTCATGGATCAGATTGCAATATTATTCATCAAATGTATATTACAAGGTGGAGCTATTGCTAGGGCATGGATCAGAAACCAGTGGATATAATATAGTAGTACATTAGCAGCTGCGGATATTGGCTATAATTAACTAAATGAAGATAGAATTGGAGTTAGGTTTTCCTTTTATTCTTAAGGTTTCTTCTCAGCACTACTTTATCCCAATGATTGCACAGTCTCTATGTTGGCACAGCAAAACTTCTTCCTCAATGATTTAGCCAAATTAGCTGAATCAACTCCATCTCCTATCACTACCACCTTACTTCTATCTGCTCCTTCGATTGCCACCGAGGTCACGCCTGTTTGATAATTGATCATACATTTTTTTGAACATTAAGCCTAGATTGTAGTTATCAAAAGCAAAAGAAGAGAGTTGAAGTTTGATACACAGTTGCTCACCTGCCACTAAAGCAATCTTCATGGCCTTGAGTCGGCATTTCTCGGAATTCATTGACACCTCCATCACTATCTTTTGCTGCACCATTGGATATATAACATATTATCCTATGGTAAAAAAAAAAAAAAAATTGTTTACTACTCAAAAAATACTTTCATTATTTCATGCATGCATGTGTGTTCTTTTAGGAGTAAAAAAGAGATTACCTTCATGTTTTACTAGATTGAAACAAATGAGAAGTTATAAGACAATTTCTATGTGCGATATGAATGTGCGTTATGGAAAGAGATACGATAATGTAGTCCATTTATAGATTAGTTCTTAGAGTTAAAAACCTGGGGACTTAAGTACGTACACACGGGTCCTTGGTAAACCAACCCACGGTTTCCAGAGACTGACTCAAATACCATGCATATTGCATTGTAGTTTCGAAGCCATTTCCTCTTTAATTAGCTACTTACGTAGAAATGTATATTGTACATTTATTCTGTTTTTATTTGCAGTTCTATGCTCAAGTATTGCTCTAATTTTGCAATCATCCAGTTAACCCTCTGATCCTATAGCGAAGTGAATGTAAAATTGCACAGCAATAACATATTAAAAGAAAAATTAGGAAGTAGTAGCGGCTTGTTGTTGTCATTACTAATTTCTATCCAAGAGTGCGAACATATTACCAAATATTTGATACTCAAACTTCCCTGAACATAGGGATCATCATAAATCAAATAGTATAGTAAGATGTTTGGAAAATAAAGGTATTAGTAGAGAAATCAGTGGGGCCAACTACAGAATTACATGATATAAGAATAAGAGCTCATGACATACGACCGACCGTTACTTACGTTGTTTTTGGGCCAAATTCCTTTGGTTAGACCTTCAAAATTTGCTATTTAAGATAAATTTTTTCATTTGTTATAAACCATGAAATTAAAAGTCAGAAATGAGAGGAGAAGAATTCAAAATCTTCTTAAGAAATTCAAAAAGTTGTATTCTAATGTACACTATTGGGAAGATTACCCTTGGAACCAAGTTAAGTTGGGTTTGAGTCCAGTTCTTTTATATAAATTCCTCAATTTCTTTATTATTTTTTATGATGTTATTATTTTTTTATGTGCATGAGATTTTCACTCATACATGTATACCCAACATATACTATAAGCTCACAACATATATACGTAAACAAAATCCAATCTAAAATGATATTGTCATTCAACACTATATTTGTCTTCACTACTCACTCTTTGCTGATCTTCTAGCTAGGTTAAAAAAAATAATAATAAATAAATAAATATTGAAACCTAATAAAAAGACAAAAATATATATATCTTATCAATGTCTTTTTATTTATTTTTTATTTTTTTATTTATATATTTACAATCTTAAAGTTTGTCTTCACTACGTACGGTGCAGTTGGTTTAAGTTTTTTATTCTAGCAGACACGATTTTGAACTGGAAGATTGGCAAGTGGTGAATATTATTTAGAATAGTAAATTTTAGTCATACTTCCTGAAATTGCTAGTCAGTCACCAAGTCTAGAAGAACGAAAGTACTATTATTTTATCGGCACTTTTAGCCGTATAGGAAGACTGAGGAATTCAGATTCAAATGCATGAACGCGTATGATTTTAGCATTTGGTAAGTACGATAAACGTAATGCTATAAGGATTTGGATTTAAGAAACTTTAGTAATTAAAGTTCAATTTTGTATGTGAAAAGTTCTGACGTGAAGTCTGCTATAATTGTTCAAGGTTGCTTCCGTGTATGTGGGACGAATGGGGGGAACAGGACAGCAGGTCTTGAAAGCCACAATAATTTTTTGTTTGTTTGTTTATGAGTGATGTTAGGGATAATATGTTTGATATGTTGTAATTGAAATAATATTATTTTCTTTTATTTATATTTTTTGTTGAATAAAAAAGAAATTGCATTGAAAAAAATAAAAGAAAGTAAAGAATTAAATATTGGAGGAACTAGGCCTATTTCTCAAATATGGCACTAGACAAAAATTAAGCACATTGGAGATATATTTCATTCATTTCTACACAAAAGAGCCCACTTAATTAGCGATATTTTAAGCAAAAAATAAGTCTCTCTAAAGGTGTGGATAACAATCCAATTACAAAATGAGAATATTATCATTTACTATGTGCTTAATGGCACAATGGGAGTCAACTTCATTTCCTTGCAGGGGTAGAAAACATTTAATGGTGTCTCATTCGCAGATGACTTGTTTGTACTTTGTACCCCAGTCCAGCTGTTTTTGTTGCTTTGAGAACTATTTATCAGGGGGCAATGTCATTGAAACACAGGATTCATGGTGTGCCCCATGCATCCATATGCATGTTTGTGCAAATTTCACTACTTTATATTATAATAGCATTATATGATTATTGTATTCATATATCTCTCTCTCTCCTCTTTTTGGTCTACGGGGCAATAGACGTGCCCTTTAACATAGAAGTCTCCATCTATGGCGCCTATGCCATCAAATATAATGATTAATTTAACCCTTAGTCCTCCTTTTTTTTTTTTTTTTTTTTTTTTTTTTTTTTTTTTTTTTTCTGCCCTCACTCCAAAATTATTATTTTTATTTGTAATTGATCTATTTCATAGTACAGATAATTTATTTTTATTGTTATTTAGAACTGTATCTAATACTGTGTCACTTAGAGCTGTGGGGAATGGAATTTTAATGTCTTGCCAGTTCTGTCCAGTTCTGTCCAGCAGTGCAACTTTCTATTGTCTTATGTTAGACGTGCACTGTACATGCCCTTATATTATATAGTCGTGTGGAATGCGTGCTTTACTCTAGTTTTACTTTTACATTATTA
This sequence comes from Fagus sylvatica, assembly GCA_907173295.1. Lineage (NCBI taxonomy): Eukaryota > Viridiplantae > Streptophyta > Magnoliopsida > Fagales > Fagaceae > Fagus > Fagus sylvatica. The sequence goes on from OU015765.1 coordinate 44,378,975, forward strand.
AAAAAGAAAAAAGAAAAAAGAAACACACACATAACCATTCAATGGAGTATTACATTATTTCAGCCATTGGGCAAAAGATCAACCTAGCAAGTAACAAGAGCAAGAATCTAGCTAACACATCTCAAGGTAACACTCCAATCAACACAATGCACTAAATTAACAAAAAAAGAGAGCCAAACAAAAGAAAGAAAAAAACCAAATCTCTTAAATCAGGGTTGCAATAATCAGAAAATTAAAATGTTGATCACATGATGCAGCAGTAACTTGGACTCGGATCATACACTGCCACTTCATAGAATGTGGGAAATGGTGGATATTGAGGGCAAATGGGTAACTGAGGACAGCCACTACAACTTGTTGGCTTCTCATCTTTTGGCTCTTGTTTTTCCTTCACTTCTTCCACACTCAATAAGGTGGCATAGCAAAGCTTCTTCCTTAACGAGCAGGTCAAGTTAGCCGAGTCAACACCTTCACCAATCACCACCAATTGATCTTTATCAGACCCTTCTACAGCCACTGAGATCACACCTGTAGAATCAATGAACATGTAAGTTCCACCTTGATTATATATAGTTTTTGAAATGCCAAATAGGTAGGAGAGTAATTTTGTGCTAACCATCTGCTTTGGCTGCAATCTTCATGGCCTTGGCTCTGCATTTGTGACAGGCCATTTGGACCTTGATAACTATTTTTTGCTACACCATATATATAAGATAAGAAGCACACTATGTAATAATTAATTTCTAAATATATAACAAATGTTTTTTTTTTCATATGGTGTAATTAATATTGAGGTTTACCTTCATGTTTTAGAGGAGGCGACAATACAAGCTGCAGCCTATGTAGAGAACTCTGATGTGCTTGATCTGTGTTAAAGATGAAAGAAATTGAAGGTCTTATATAGCTTATTTGAAAATAAACTTCCTACACCTATAAACTTTTCACCTTTATAGGTGCACCGTACATGAATTTATTATTATAGCCGTGGGGAATGAGTATTAATTCATGAATAATTTTAGGGACACACCCAATTTCACACTTTTTCACAACTTGTTGAAGTCACACATTGCGATTGATGAAAAAAATTATAACTTATAGGTGGTTCTTGGTGGGATCCTGTGATAATGTTTGTCCACCAATCACAATTGGCCACTTTAATAAGTTGTAAAAATAGATAAGGAATTAGATGTGTCTGATGATTTGTGTTATCACAAAAGCCTCACATATCGTGCCAATTCTGCACAATAGTGCACTTTTTCAATCCTCTTCTTCAGTTTTGGATTAAGATACATATTGTTGTTATACAATACTCAATATAAACATATATCTATAAATGGTAGAAATCACTATCCACAAATATCCCTACTTACTATTGCACATATCACTGCCATTTGCATCTTCTAAATTCTTACACAAAAGGTTGTTTATGGGTACTTTCCAATCAGAGTTTCTCTTTATAACCAATAGTCTATTTGGTATCCCTGTATGACGTGTATGCTGAGCGAGGAAAGGGAATGCTTGATGACGTGTATATATAATTACGCAATTTAAAGCCATGTGGTAGTTATTATGTTTATCTGCCTTATGTCCTTTGAAATATTCACTTTAAATAGCCTTATTTTTCGTTGGCAATATTTATGTTTCAGTCCAGTCATTTTGGTAGAACATTACATTTCTGTATATACCATAACACTTGCTTAATATAGGCAAATGCATACCATAACACTTATGTAATAAAGGGAAAGGCTTTATTTATTTTTTATTTTTTTTAATGTAATAGCGAAAGGCTTCTGTCAGTACACTAATCATGTCTTTGTTGCATCGCAGTCCAACACACCAAAAACATTGGATGCAAACCAAACCCTTTAACATATTGAGACGTGTAACCATCTGAATACAAAACACATTAATTTAACTAAAAAAATGAAAGAATTACATAGTCCATGAATGGTGTTAGGTTCTTAGGACTCAAATTGAAAGGTTGGACACTCTATACAGGTTCACAGCTAACAAATTTGATAGTACTTTATTCTCCTAGAGGAAAAGTCTTAATTGTTTCTAGTCCCAAATCCTTTTCCCATTTCACAAATGGCAGCCCAACTAGCTCTAAGATTCTCTCTCTTCCAATAAGGCACATAAAAAAAAAAATGCCGTTTGCTTGCACTCCTCAAAAATTCTCAAACCACTTTTTAGTGAAGCCTAGGCATGCATGATTTTCGTTAAAACAGTGATACATACACACTACCTATTGTCTGTCGTCTGTACACATCATCTAAAATGTAAATATATATATTCATAAATTGTGGATATTTTATAAATATTGATCTTCACAATTTGTGGGTATTGATATCTACAATTTGTAGATAGATATATGTCCACATTAAGTAGTGTATATATCTTGGTGTGCAACGATATTTATCATTTTCATTAATAACCTAAACCTAGCAACTTCTCCATCAATGCCGCTTAAAAGTTCTGCTTTTTGGGTTAATAAGGAAATCAGCCTATCGATCAGAGAGGATACTACAGTCTTTGCCATATAGCCTCTCTTTACTCCAAGGAAACGTATATCATAAAAATTCTTCTTCTTGCTTTAGTTCATTTCTGATGTCAGTGCTTGAGGTTGAGTTGACTCAGTGAGTGATGAGAGTGTTGGGTTGGAGTTGGAGAAAAATTATGGTTTGTGCTTTTTGGAGATCCCAGATGGGTTTGATGGGTTGGTGAGAGAGAAGGTTGAGGTTGAGAAAATGAAGTGTGTGAGATTGTGTTTTTGAAGAAAGGGGTGAATGAGCTAAGGGCTAATCTTGAAAATGAGAGATCTAGTTTGAGGCGGCTGGTGTCCCGAGAGAGGGATTTGCTTAAGACTAAGATCGATGATTTGGTTGAGGAAACTAAAGGGTTGAGAGACAAATTGAGAAACTGAAAGTGGAATGTGAAGGAAGAATCGGATGAAAGGGAATTGGAGGTGTTTGCGAGGTTGATTGAGGGATTGAAGAGGGAGAGAATGTTATCCTCTCTAGAGCTTTCTAGAAATTTCTCTCTATCTAGAGATTTCTAGAAATTTATATATGTCTCTCTAGAAGCTTCTCTCTAGAGCTTTCTATAGGTTTCTCTTACTCTCTAGAAATTTTTAGAACCCTCCCTAGAAATTTCTCTATCTCTAGAAGTCTCTACAAGATACCACTATCTAGAGACTTTCACACACAAGAATGTCCTAGAAGCTTGGTGAAGAGTTGATTTTGCCATCATTACAAGAATGTCCTAGAAATTCTCAAGCTAGTATAAATAAGGAGCAATGGATCCCATTTTGTAGTGTGAAGTGAATTGAAGTATTAGTGAAGTAGTGTGAAGCTAAGTAAAGCAAAGAGTAAAGTCCTAGTGTGAGTGCTTAGGTGTCTAAGAGTGAGGTGTGTACAGGTGGTCTTATATAAGAGTGAATGTGTTGTAAGCTGGTCTATTTGAGTGAACATAAATATTTGTAAAATGTTTTTTAGTGAGTTTATTCACTTCAAACTCAACAGAGAAGTGAGAAACTGTGCGATAAGTCAGCTTTAGAGTTTAGACACGTTTTTTACTTTGCTGGCTAATGAAACGAAAGTGTTGAAGCTTTCGTCCACTTTCTGAAAACCTTTCTCTCTCCTAAATTTCGAATATTTAAGCCAAATTCTGCACCTAGGTTCGGAATTTTGGTGTTGCACTTACCTTGTACCTTTTTTTAGTCAAAATAGTTTTTGGGTTTTTGCTATCAGAACCTTAATGAAATGTTCGTTGAATTAAATTGAAATTATTGGTTTCTCCCAATGCGTTGGTTTCAGCTTGCGTCATGCAACAATCAACCAATAGATTAGATAGTGGCAAGAAATTCGGGGCAATCTCTGTTAAGGGCAAAACAAAACAAGACCAAAACGATCCGTGGAGATAGTGGCACGGAAAACGATCTGTGGAGACAGTGGCAAAGCAATGGAGACTAAGTAGGAGATAGAAGAGAGACACATAGCGAACACAAAGGTTAGAGCATATGGAGATGTCAATGTGGAGATCTACACAAAAAGAAAAAAATTGATGGCATATGTGCAAATTGAAAGTTTAAATTTGGGAACTCCAAAATTAGGAACTCAAACCAATATGCAAAATTTAAATAATAATAAGCAACAACTATAAATAATAATCGACAACATTTATCTTTTGAATATAATATTAAAAAATAATGAAATAAATCTCAATTTATAAATGTCAAATTTGAAACCTACACTCCGTATACTAAATGATACGTTAAATTTGACAATTTAGTTAGAATTGTACATGCGTTATAATTAGCCGTTAAATTGGGGCATCGTGAAGTTGCTCTCCTTTGGAACTGGAGATGCCCTTATTAATTTGGGTTCTTGATTTTGGGTTTTCTAAGCTAAAAAGGTCGGGTGTGTTGGGTTGAAAATGTGGCTCGAATTGAAACTTGAATAATAAATTTTTGTCTTTCCCAAGGTGTATGGTGTAATTTAGAGTTGCACATGCTGACTAAAACGAAACTATTTTGCCGGCTTTGGCGCAAAGGTGAAGTTTAGGTACTAAAGTAAATTGGGTAACAAAAAGAATAAGGGGTCTAGGTGTATCTTACCTTTTAATTAATGGAAAGCTCATCCCAAATTTCACATACTTTTCTTTTGTCTTTTGTCGTGATTATTTTGTGAGGAAAAGTCTTTTATTGTGATATGGTCCAGGTGAAGTGAATTAGAAAAATGTATCAAATTTAATGTGACAATTTTTCGTGACTATAATCAGGCTCTATATCAATTTTAACGCGCATACAATCACAATCTTGTACCCAACTTGTAAGGAAATTGGGGGCAGTGTGCAGCGCCACCTACTCTTTTTCTCTGCAGCTCACTCCCTCACGTTGCTCTCTTGGCTACATTTTTCTCTCTTGGCAGCTTTTTTTTTGCTGCTCTTTTTTTTCAGCTAAATATGAATCTCCATTAACCAGAAAGCGAAATACAACGAAAATCTCTAAATCATACCTCTTGTTTGCCGCGCCCATGTGACTCATTTTCTTCTTTGTATTTTCTGGGCCACTTGTTTTAGACTAAGAAGCTCATCACTCTCCTTTTTCCTCGTTTACCGCAACAATTGTCTTCTTTTTGGACAATGAGATGATCTAACTGAAGTCACCAATTATAGGCCCTCTACCATTGGGAAGCTAGTATAATCATTGAATTTCTCCTCACCTCTGTGAAGCCGTTTAGCCTCTATTTCCATGCCTACTGAAACAGACGTCCTGCTGAAGACGTTTGCATTTTTGTGTGGTTTGTGGACTGCCTTCATGCAAACTTGTTTGCTTTTGGGTTTTTTGCCTTCCTCTACCAACACTTAAGCCCAATCTGGATATGAGCTGAATGCAGGCCAAAATTAATCCTGTTTAACTCATGAGGATTGCTTTGTAGGGAAGTTCTATTTGGGGATAATATTCTATTTGCATTTATTGACAAAGAGGATATGGAAAAAGGTGTTGAGATAGAGCCCATGGTCCCATGGACCTTCGATCAATATCTTGTCCTCCTGAAAGAGTTGATGGGGTCTCTCAACCCTCGGCCTTTATGTTCAATACATGCCCATTTTGGTTAATGTTTTCAATCTTCCTATGTCGAGTATAAGTATGTATTGTACACATAAATTCAAACCAATTAATACTTGAATTGATTTTTTTTTGGCTTAGTACTAAACTAAGTGAATTTATTGTTTTCTCAAGCACATTTTATGTTCTGACATGAATGATATATCGATAGTTATAAATTGTGAACTTTTGTGGATCCAATAAGGGGGAAAAACAATATGCAAGTATGGAACAGGACGTGTGAAACAATGATTTAAGTTTTGAGGAAATTGCCACGACAAAGTGATAAGGATGTTGTGGTCCTTGTGGACATGCAAGTGGAATGCAGGGTATATGCCTTTTGATGTTGAAATTTTTCAAGAGATTCATAATTCTAGCAAAAAGTGAGGGTTAAATCTGATGTAAAGTTAGGTTTCCTTTGAAGTACTAGAAGAATGAAAAATTGAAAAGTGATACATTTGAAACATTTATAAATATATGTGAAATTAAACAATCTGAAAAAATGAATTTGCAATGCAATGCTTGCATGCTACAGGGAAAAGAGAGAATAACAGTAACATCTTTTTTTAATCTAGGGTAGACCCTAAACATACACACAGTAAAAATGAATTTGCAACAATGGTTGCATGCTACAGGGAAAGAAAATAACAGTAACATCTAGGTTGATTAAAACCATACCATGCAGAGGTGCTTTGACCACAACTATGCTGAACTCTTCATGCCAGGTACATATAGAAATTAAGAGCTTTGGACAGCAAGTTCTCATATCAATGAAAGAACGAATTACTGGAAGCATATAAGCTCTTGTGGAACCATTTCCTCCAGACGGGTGACAGTATTAATTGCTATGCGCACCATGGTCAGGCTGTTACAGTTTTTTATAATAAGCTTCTGAAGTTTAGGCATTGCTGGTTCCGGAATCACTACCTTCTTTAACGAACTGCATTGGTCAATTACTAATATCCTTAGTTCCACAAACCATTCTGCTCCAAATTCAAGCACCTCACCACTGTAAGCATCACGCAGATAGAGCTCCTTTAGAGAAGGCAAAGCCCCAAGGGCCTCAATCGGGTTGTTCTCCAATTTTGACCATTTGAGTTCTATTTTACACAAACCGCTTAGTGAGCGAATCCATCTTGGAATGTTGTGCAACCTCCCTCCAAGAAATAGATTGTTAATCATTTGAGGGAACATATCAACATAATTCAAATCAAGATACTCATCTATGCTCGCTGACTTCACATACAAAGAAGTAAGATGTTCCATCTTCTCAATGGATGCACACAAATCCTTTCCGTCTTCTTTCTTGAGCTCGGTGATCCCCAGTTTCCTCAGTTCAGTCAATTTCCCCAGCTCTTCAACAATGCTCCCCTTCTTGTTGTTCGCCTTGATAAGTGACAGCTTCTGTAACAATTCCAAATGCCCAATTCCCGGAGAGACCTCTGCTCCTACAGCAGCATGATTTTTGTCTTTGTCTGGAAGACCAACTAACAAATAGAGCAACTCATGAAGTTCATAGATCTCCTTGGGCAAAGTGTTAACAGAAGTTTGTCTAAGGTCCAAAATCATTAGGTTCTGAAGCTTCTTGATAGATTTTGGAACTGAATCTATCTTTGAGTTCCTTAGACTCAGGTACCTTAGAAGAATGAGTGTAAGAACTTCTTTAGGAAAATGATCCAAGGATGTATTTTCCAAATCTAGAACTTTCAATAACTTGAATTTGCTTAAAAGTTCACTAGGCATTGGTCCCCCAAACATAGAAAACGTACGAACCTGAGAGAAGTCGCCCTTCCTTTGTATAATGGGAGAGCAATCGTGGAAAGATAAACGTCGGGTTTTCTCACCCAAGCTTGTGTGTGAGTCTGAACTTTTGAGAACAGTGAAGAAGTTGTCCTTGTTGGACTTGGAAACGATGAAAATTCTTCCTGGATTAGAAACTCTGCAACTCTTTACTCGTCCTGCAAAATCCCATATGTCCACTTGAACCATGCTCATTTGAACTAGCTCATCTAGGTACTCATCCGCCACCTGCTCCAGAGTTTTACATCCAGCTTTTTTCTCGATGAACCCCTCTCCTATCCACAACCGAACCAGTCTTCCGCGTGTGACAGAGCGATCTTCAGGAAAATTGCAAAAGTACAAGAAACAAGACTTGAAATTAGGAGCTAGATGGTGGTAACTCTGCAAGTATGAGCGACAGACAAGATTTCTTGGCTCGTACTCAAGGCTGTCATGGAAATTCTTGAACTCCGACACATCATGCGACCTATTTGACAAGAAAGTGCCAACTGTAACAATTGCATGTGGCAATAGTTCACATCTTTTCACTATTTTCTCAGACCAATCAAACAAATGTTTCGGACATTTACCATTTCGGAAGGCCTTCTTACAAAAGAGCTCCCAAGCCTCTTCCCATGTTAAAGATTTAAGATCATGGATATAATCATGAGAGGTTGCACAATAAGAAGCTAAGTTGCGGTTACGAGTGGAGATGATTATTCTACTATACTTGTTACTACGAGGAACCAAAGTTTTAATGCGGTCCCATTCATCTTCAATCCAAATGCCATCTAAAATAAGGATGTACCTTTTCTGTTGTAAATATGAGTGCAGCCTTTCTCTTCTATTAATTTCTTGGTAAACCGGTAATTCCAGTGCCTCGTAAATTTTCTCTAATAAGCCCTCACCAGAGCGTGGGACAGGAACCCAAGCATGGCATTCGAAATTTTCCTTCACCATTTTATAGACTTCATGGATAAAGGTGGTTTTACCCGAGCCAGCAGCTCCGAATACTGAAATTACTACTTCCTTTGATTCGTTGCTGCGAATAAGATGAAGAAGTCCCTCTCCGCGCCTCTCAATGCCTACAAGATGGTCATCCAAGGAAATTGGATAAGCCTCTGGAGGGATCTCTCCAGCCATAGAACTTGAAGCAACATCAGAGGGACAAACGCGAAATGCATCTGTGGCTTTGATAGCATCGATCTTGTCTTTGATAGCTTTCATTGCAGAGGACAAGCAATGGTTTGCAACTGGATGAGCAGCATCATGAAGAAATTTTGTGAACCAATGATGATGGACGTGTTCAGGAACATCATACATGTACTTATCAATTGCATCCTCAATTTCATAAGCTAAATCCCGCACTATTTCAATTCGATCCTTCAAACCTTCAGTGTTTTCTCTTCCTTCTGTGTCCTTCAGGTAGCCTTTCAGCGTACTCAACAATTTTCTGACCACTTCAACATCATGGTGCACCGCATTATGACTTACATTCTGGTGGACGAGTACAAACTTATCAATTAGAGCTATTGCTCCTGCAAGTGCAATTTCCCCCATTCTATGTTTTCTCTCTTCAAGTTTGTATTTTATTTCTCTCTGGCTGAGCTAAAGTTGTTTTGGTAATCAGCTTTTGGAGATAATCCATTGATCAACTTTCGTACTTCTTAAATACTATGTTTTTTTTTTTTATTATTTTTTTTTTTTTTTTTTATTTTTTTTTTTATTATGAAAATACTGTGATTTCGTCCTAAATGCAATTAGGAGGAAACTTCAAATACACACGCGTGGCCGCGTTGGGGACCATATGATTATTTCTACGTTTCTTATCTCATTGTGGAAATTTTATGAAATATAACGAAAGTTGACCAATGCAAGTGGTTGGCTAGGAAGCTCGTTTGAGGTTACAAGCAAAACAAGTACAGGACTAAACTCAACTTTCTTTATGGGGCATGTTTTGTTATTTTATTAAGAAAAAAAGATATGTAGTAAAATACTAATGGAATATAAAATGAAACCCCTTGGTGGGAGGGGGATTCTTCTTTTTACTTGAGGGGCATGTTTTGTTATTTCTCTCTACTGTCTGCAGGCATTTCAAAGCTTCGAATAAGAAAAGTCGCGTTTTGTCATTGTTTTTCAGTAAAACCGTGTGCAAGTATAGACAAAGAGCCAAAACATTAAAATAAGTGTTCATTAATGTATGGAGGTCTTTTAAGAATGCAGTCAATCTGATCTGAATTGTTCAAATGTATATGGAATTTCTCCATGGGACACGTTATCAATGTGTGTGCAGTTATATAGCTTCACTGGTTGAATATTTATTACCACTGACTTCATTGATTTAGAACATAGGCTAGAAAAACTATTAGGCAATGCAGTCAATGCTGCATCCAGAAGTTCAAACGTGGAGACCGCTACGGTCCTTCCATCGTGTTGGAACCAATTTTTAAGCTTTGAACAAGAAAAGTCCCGTTTTGTTGTTTTGTGTTTGTTTTTCAATGACACTGGGTGAAAGTATTAACAAAGAGCCAAAACATTCAAATAAGGATTCATTGTATGCATGGAGGCCTTTTAGGTATGCAATCAATCTGATCTGAATTGTTCAATGTATATTAATGCTATTTCTTACGAAATTACACTTAAAAGAGCTCTAATTAATGTTATTGATTTTGTTGGGTGGTTCTAATTATCCTGCACAATTTATACAAGATTCCGTTTTGCAAGTAGCATTAGCATTTACTTGCCAAGAAAGCAACAAAAATTACAAAAAGGAAAAAGAGCAAAAAGACACTTCAATGGTATATTTGTCGGCATTAAATTGTGTTATGTAGGAAGAAACTTAATATTCAGCTGGCTAGGAGATTCTCATACGTACTTACCCGAAGAAAACAATCTCATACACGCTCACAACATGGGGACCATATGACTTTTTCTCCAAGTTCTTATTTTCTTTTCAAATGTGAATATTAATTACATGAAATATCTTGGAAATAGTTGACGAACCATTCTTGACCAATGCTCATGTGTTTTGTTTCCTTGAGGTTACAAGGGAAACAACTATAGAAGTGAGCTCTTTCTCTATTGGACAGAGACCCCCAAGACTAGGGTGTGGTCCGTGTGGAGCCGAGTTATGATCATGAGCTGCTAAAACTGTATTTGACTGATCTCTTTTATGAGCTAAATTAGATTTAAGCAAAGTACCAAAGTGGTTGCGGGAACAATACGCTTTGATTACCTTATCGGTGAATAATTCAAAAGGTGACCAGGGCATGGTTGGAACTCTAATGAAAGAATAGAATTTTTTTACTTTGACCTCGCGAGTATCCACTCAAAATAGGGAGGGTGAACTATTTATCTCCCCAATCTCCCGGATCGCAAAAAAGATGGAATTATCCGTCAACCCCCCACCAACCCCACACACCACCTCCAACTCAAAAAAAAAAATTCTTGGTCACACTGTCTCACTTACATCCTTTTATGCTAAAGAATGATGTTGTAGCTTCAATAAATTTTAGGATAAAAGTCACTAAGACCCAATTTTTATGTTGTTGTAATAATACCCTTTTACATTTTTTTAATCAATTTAGTACATAAGCTTTTCTATTGTAGAAGTGCTTTTCAAGTTCTCTCTCTATTCTTGGATCAAGACAAATCAGTCGTAATCTAAATTACCGCTTATGATTGTCTTAGAAAAATTCCATTTCGATTGGTGCTTTGACAAAATATACTCTAAGCTAAACTATAACATTGGTCCCTATGTATATACTTCAAGATATGTCCGTTTATTATCATCAACTAATCGAGGGAAAGGGATTTACGAAAGAAAAAAAATTAAGAGGTAAACTTTTTGTTTAATTTTGTTATGATTGATGTCATTGAGGGATTCCTTATTAAAGGAACCATCACATTTGTTCTAAACCCCATAATCATAGAAATAATAATTAGCCTCTTCACATGCATGCACTATATTATAAACGCAATTAGTTATGGATGGGCTCCTCACCTCCATGGCTTAATTTTAAATTTTATTAATTTTATTGTTTTTCAATGAAAAAGGTTTAAACTTTCATAAATCAAATAGGAATTACCATCAGCTAACAAAAAACCTGAAACAAAGTCGGGACAGTCTCCGATCCACACACTATTAGAATCCAAAGAACGAGTCTTCCTACCACAACAAATAATAAGTCACCTTCGAATACCAACACTTTCAAGAAGAGGTGATGCAAGATTATCCTGCACAATTTATACAAGATTCCATTTTGCAAGTAGCATTAGCATTTACTTGCCAAGAAAGTAACAAAAATTACAAAATGCCAAAGCAAAGTTTCTGGTGATCATGATCATCAACCTCAGACTCCGATGACACAACACACCATGTACCAACAGGAAAGCTATCTAGCCACAACCAATCGGGGGACCCAGACAAAAAGCATAAGAACCTTAGATACATATATAAAATAAAATCTTGACATGTTATCAATTAGAAAATATCATAAAAATTAAAAGGTAAACAATTCGTTTAATTTTGGCATGGTTGAGGTCATTAAGTGATAGTAATGACTGTTGATGTGTGATTCATAATTAAAGGAACCGCTCACATTCTGTACCAAATCCTTAATCACAGTAATAATAATTAGCCTCTTGAAATGCACTATATTGTGTTAACGATAAGGATAAACTCTCTCCAGAGTTATCTCATTCAAATACTATCCTAGCTAAAGATAAAGATACTAACTAAAGATATGTAGTTGAGATATCTTTGGATCCTAAAGATGTAGTTGTAGTTAAACTCAAACTCTTGTAAATCTAAAGTATATAAATATATGATCTTACCTTGACCTGAATTAGGCAAGGAAGCACACTTTCATCCCAAACTTATCTGAGTTTACATGGTATCAGAGCCATTAAACTGACCTTCGTCTCTTTTCCTTCTCACACACCTTTCATCAAACACCATGTCTTCAACATCTTCCTCCTCCTCCACCACCGAGTCCTCACCCACCATATCTACCACAAATGCTCCTACATCTCTTCCCCACATCCAACATCTCATCACAATCAAATTAACCCGTGACAATTACCTTCTCTGGAAAGCCCAGATTATTCCTTACCTTCGAGGCCAACATCTTTATGGCTTCATTGATGGAACCAAACCAGCCCCTGCATCTTCTCTTGCCGTCCCGGATTCTGGCACCACCGCTGCACTTCCCAATCCCGATTTCTACATCTGGCACACCCAAGATCAAATGATCTTAAGTGCTCTCATATCCTCTCTTTCTGAAACCGTGCTTGCCCATGTTGTCAAATGCAACACATCCCGTGATGTCTGGCTCTGTCTTGAACGCATGTTCACATCTCAGTCTCGAGCCCGTAGCATGCAACTCCATCACCAAATCTCAACTTTGAAGAAAGGTGACTCCTCTATGGCTGATTTCTACCAAAAATTCACATCTGTGGCCGATACCCTCGCTGCTATTGATCAACCCTTGAAGGATTTTGATCAGGTTAACTTCTTCTTGGCTGGACTTGGACCTGAATATGATGCTTTAGTCACTGCCATTCAACAGCGCCGTGGAGAGGTCACACTCGATGAGCTCTATGGTGACTTTCTCTCTCACGAGTTACGCTTGGCCCAAAATCAACCCTCCGTTGATCTCTCCTTGGCCACCGCGAACTTTGCCAATCGTTCCTCCTCCAACCGTGGTGGTCGTGGTGGCAAACCACCAGCTTCCTCCAATTCTGGCCGTAGCTTTCCCTCCAATCAGCACCGCCAGTACCGTGGCCGTGGCCGTGGCAGAGGCAATTACAATAATAACCCTCGCCCTGTTTGCCAAGTTTGCTATAAGCCCGGTCACTCTGCTTTAACCTGTTATCACAGGTTTGACAACTCATACACAGTGGACTCCACTTCAAATATGCAGGCACTTCTGGCAACCCCAACTCATACTCCTGACCCGAATTGGTACAGTGACACAGGGGCCACTCATCATCTCACCTCTGAACTAGCCAATCTCAATGTTCGTGCTGATGAATATCATGGCCCAGATCAAATCCGTGTTGGTAATGGTACTAGTTTACCAATTAAACATATTGGGTCCACCCAACTCTCTACACCCACTGCTTCCTTCCTTTTAAATAATGTTTTGCATGTTCCTCAAATCTCCAAAAATCTAATTTCAGTTCGCAAATTTACCAAAGACACTAACACTTCAATGGATTTTCGTCCTTCTTGTTTTCGTGTGCAGGCTCTGGATTCGGGGAAAACACTGTTATGCGGGCCGAGTAAAGATGGACTGTATCCATTCCCTCTTCTTCCAAGTAAAGATTCTATCCCTCCTACTGCTTTATTTGGTGAACGCACCTCCATCCATCAATGGCATTCTCGCCTGGGTCATCCTGCTTTTCGAGTCGTAGCTCAAATAATTTCCAAATTTGGTCTTCCAGTCACTTCAAATAAATCAAATTTTAGTTGTAGCGCTTGTCTTAGTTCTAAAAGCAAACAACTTCCTTTTTCTCTATCTCGCACTCAAATTCAGTCTCCTTTAGAATTAATTTATAGTGATGTGTGGGGCAATTCCCCTGTTTGTTCTCGTAATGGCAATAGATATTACATTTCTTTTCTAGATGCTTACAGTCGTTACACATGGCTTTTTCCAATGTCTCATAAAAATGATGCTCTCCCAATTTTTATCAAGTTTCAAAAATATGTTGAACTTTATTTTAATTTGCAAATAAAATCAATTCAATCAGATTGGGGCAGTGAATACTATTCTCTTTCAAATTTTTTTGCAAATTGTGGCATCACACATCGTGTCTCTTGCCCACACACTCACCAACAAAATGGTGCAGTTGAAAGAAAACATAGACACATTGTTGAAACTGGTCTAGCCTTGCTTTCTCATGCAAATATTCCTCTTCGTTTTTGGGATGATGCATTCCAAACGGCTTGTTATTTAATCAATCGTCTTCCTCAACTACTTCTAAAAAATATTTCACCCTTTGAAAAATTATTTCATACTACGCCTGAGTATAATTTTTTAAAAACTTTTGGTTGTGCGTGTTGGCCCAATTTGAGGCCCTACAACTCGCATAAACTACAACCTCGTTCCACTCAGTGTGTTTTTCTTGGCTATAGTATTTCTCACAAAGGGTACAAATGTTTTCACATCCCCACTGGTCGCACTTACATTTCTCGTGATGTTATTTTTCTAGAGACTCAATTTCCTTTTCAAAAAACTCAAAATCCAATTTCTTCCTCCTCCACATCTATTCTTGGACCTCCAGTTGGATTGCTACAGTCTCACTCATTTACACATGGGCCGCATAACAGAGTTTGCTCTCAAAACAGACCTCACACGGGCTCAAGCTCTCCAATCCAGCCCAATCAACCCACCTCGGCCCAAACCCAGCAGCCCCTACCCAACCCGGCCCAAACCCCATCACATAATACCATACCCGATTCCCCATCTTCTTTACCCGATAATCTCCCAACCACAAATCCAGAAACTTCCAGCGCCCCTTCTCCAGAAAATTCCAGCACTCCTCATACCGAAATCTCCAGCATCCCCGTCAACCCCCCTCCTCCTCCACCTACCCATCCCATGAAAACCCGATCTCACCATCAAATCTTCAAACCCAAAAGCTATACCGATGGCACCATTAGATACCCAATCCCCAAAGCTCTTCTCGCCGAAGCCACCCCTGAATCCGATCTCCCCGAACCCACATGCTACACCTCAGCCTCCAAAAATCCTGACTGGCGCCGAGCTATGAATACTGAATTTGATGCCCTGCTCAAAAACCACACATGGCAGCTTGTACCGTCCTCACCGTCCCAAAATATCATCGGCTGCAAATGGGTCTTCAGAATAAAGCGTCATGCTGACGGATCAATTGAGCGCTTTAAAGCACGGCTTGTTGCCAAGGGTTTTCACCAACAACCCGGCCTCGACTACGGCGAAACATACAGTCCAGTGATCAAACCCACCACGGTACGTGCTATTCTCTCTATTGCAATCTCTGCTGGTTGGGCAATTCGCCAAATTGATATTCAGAATGCTTTCCTCCATGGTCACCTTTCTGAGGATGTTTTTATGGCTCAACCCCCTGGGTATCAGCACCCATCCTATCCCACTCATGTCTGCAAGCTTAAAAAGGCCATCTATGGCCTTAAACAAGCCCCACGGGCTTGGTTTTCCAGACTTAGTTCTCAGCTTCTCCAACTTGGCTTTCATGGTTCTTTATCTGATTCATCTCTGTTTATTTACAAGTCCAAGAGCTTTACTATGTTTATTCTCATATATGTGGATGACATCATTATTACTTGCTCTAATCCAACTGAAATTGATGAACTACTACTGCAACTTCAATCTGATTTTGCTGTCAAAAACTTGGGGAAATTACATTATTTTTTGGGTGTTGAAGTAATCCCAAATGCTCATGGTGCCTTTCTGTCTCAACAACGATATATTCTTGATCTACTGAAACGTACCAAAATGCTTGATGCTAAGCCAGTCAGCTCACCTATGGCTTCTACCACTAGTCTCACTGCTCATGAAGGAGAATCCTTCTCAGATATCACATTATTTCGGAGTACTGTTGGTGCTTTGCAATACCTGTCCCTTACTCGCCCTGATATTGCCTTCCCTGTCAACAAGCTTTCTCAGTTTATGCACAAGCCCACTGTGATTCATTGGCAATCTGCCAAGCGGTTGTTGCGATACCTCAAACAAACACTTCACTTTGGTTTACAAATCTATCGCTCCTCTTGCACAACCTTACAAGCCTTTTCTGATGCGGATTGGGCTGGTAGCCGTGATGACCGCCGCTCAACGGGTAGCTTCTGTATTTTCTTGGGTAACAATCTCATTTCCTGGAGTTGTCGTAAACAAGCCACTGTTGCCCGTTCCAGCACTGAAGCCGAATACAAAGCCCTTGCCAATGCTGCTGCTGAACTCAAATGGCTTCAATCCCTCTTTGGTGAACTTGGTTTAGCATTGTCCACACCCCCAACTCTTTGGTGTGACAACATTGGTGCTACCTATCTCTCCTCCAACCCGGTCTTTCATGCTCGGACTAAACATGTGGAAATTGACTTCCATTTTGTTCGGGATATGGTAGCTAAGAAGACTCTCAATGTGCAATTTATCTCCAGCAAAGACCAGCTTGCTGATCTTTTGACCAAGCCCATTTCTTCTTCCCGTTTTGCTCAACTTCGGACCAAGCTCAACGTTCTTCCCATTCCGTTGGGCTTGAGGGGGCGTGTTAACGATAAGGATAAACTCTCTCCAGAGTTATCTCATTCAAATACTATCCTAGCTAAAGATAAAGATACTAACTAAAGATATGTAGTTGAGATATCTTTGGATCCTAAAGATGTAGTTGTAGTTAAACTCAAACTCTTGTAAATCTAAAGTATATAAATATATGATCTTACCTTGACCTGAATTAGGCAAGGCAGCACACTTTCATCCCAAACTTATCTGAGTTTACATATTGTAATCGCAATTAGTTAGAGTTGATGTGCAATTAGTTATACTTGCCTCCATGGCTCACCATCCATCAAATTTTATGCAATATTGCAGAGTTGATGTGCTTAAATCTTTTAAGACCCCAACCTCCATTCTGTTTTGGTTGACACAAATTACTCTAGGCTTTCAGAGCCATACACCTCTGCTTATTCCGGGATGATTTCCACCAAAACATATTCACCAGTTTATCCATTTCATTACAAACTCTATTCAGATCTTAAAATGTAGATATATTATAAAAGGGAAGACCTTTGGGCCACTGATTTTATGAGAGTAGCCTTATCAGCTCTTGATAAGCTGGGTAACAAAAAGAATAAGGGGTCTAGGTGTATCTTACCTTTTAATTAATGGAAAATTCATCCCAAATTTCACGTACTTTTCTTTTGTCTTTCATCGTGATTATTTTGTGAGGAAAAGTCTTCTATTGTGATATGGTCCAGGTGAAGTGAATTAGAAAAATGTATCAAATTTAATGTGACAATTTTTCGTGACTATAATCAGGCTCTATTTCAATTTTAACGCGCATACAATCACAATCTTTATTTTATAGAAGATGTTTCCAACCACCTCATTAAATTAGCTTGACTTTGTGGCAAACAAGCCATGCCATTTTTTCCTTCTTGTTTGCCGTCCGTGTCACTCATTTTCTTCTTTGTATTTTCCTAAACCCAAAGCAATTTACCTTTTCTAAAAAACCACGTCCCTTTCAATAACGTTCACATTAGAGCATTTTAACAAGTATTTCTTGACCGACTTATGTGCTTGCACTTACACATATCATTTGCTTTTGCCCCATCAATCTAAATTGAAATGAAAGTGCTTCTTAAACTAGAGGATAAAACTCAACTCTCTTCCTATGGGCCAGGGAGGCCTTAGATTGAGATATGCAGCCAATCTCTGATCTGAATTGTTCTGTGTATATTGTTGTCTCCTACGGAAATTCCACTTCAAAGAGTCCCGTATGTTTTTGAGTTTGTTGGGATGTCATTACCTTACAAAATTAAATATTGATTCCTTTTTGCAAGTTGCATTAGAATTTAACTTGCCAAGACGGTGACTAAAATGAATGAGGAAAAACATATAAAAAAGAACAAAAACATATTTCAATTATTCAGAAACCAATCAACTTATCATTACGTCCAAAATACAGGTTCAAACATGGAGTACCGATTATTGTTATTTTTCTAGTACATATTGCACATAAATTATATCCACCCATAAATTTGATAACTGTTAGGTTTTAGATTAGTGAGATTATTTTTCAAGTTCAAATTGATACTGCTTAACATTCATTAAATTGAACTCCTTCATGCATGATGTGTCTTTTTGGGCTAGCAATACTTGCCAAAGTTTAAAAAGAAAGACAGAAAGAGTATTTTAATAAAACTTTTTAATTTTATAATTTGTTTGAAATATCCCGAAAATTCTCGTTCATAACCCAATATTCAGAGACTAGCTAGGTGGTCCATGCAATGGCTAGTGATGGCTCAATTCATTTGGGTTCAATCCAAACAGAATCGAGCCAATAACCACAAGGGCTTGTTTGAACGAAATGCCAATGCAAAGTTTCTGGTGATCATGATCATCAACATTGGACTCCGATGACACAACACACTATGTACCAACAGGAAAGCTATATAGCCACAAGCAATCGGGGGACCCAGACAAAAAGCATAAGAACCTTAGATACATATATAAAATAAAATCTTGACATGTTATCAATTAGAAAATATCATAAAATACATGGAACATGGTAGACATAAATTTACAATTTCTTCAAGCATATAATAACGTTATATATAAACTCAATTATTGGTTCAACTTGAAAACACCATAAGAAGCTCTGGAAATTACAAAGGTTATTTCGAGATAGGTCCCAACTAATCAAAGGGAAAGGGAAGAAAGAAAAAAGAAAAAATTAAAATGTAAACTTTTTGTTTAATTTTGGCATGCTTGAGGTCATTAAGGGATAGTAATGATTGTTGGTGTGTGATTTGTTATTAAAGGAACCGCTCACATTCTGTACCAAATCCTTAATCACAGTAATAATAATTAGCCTCTTGAAATGCTGTACGGGCAAAATTTATATACAGTAGCTTAGGTCCTGTATATCCTGTTCCTCTACTCAAATTTGGCCACGTGATAATTTAAAACAAAACCCAAACAGACGTTAAATCAAGTAAAATGACTGACATGTTCTAAAAATAAAAAATAAAAACAAAGAGAGAGAGAGAGAGAGAGAGAGAGAGAGAGAGAGAGACCTCGTCTTTACTACTCTCTCTCTTACCAGGCGGCCATGGCAGAGCAATTAGAGACGGAGAGAGAGAGCACAGGACGGGACTGGGACCCAGATCGGCGACCCAAATCGTCGAGACTGAACATGGCGAGCGGCGGGGCTTCTTGATTTCAGTTCTTTACATGATTACATCTCTCTCTGTCTCTCTGATTTGATGAAGAAGAACCCACGCCAATATAAAGTTTTTGAAGAGAAAATGCTAGTCAATAATCTCATGCTATTATTATTGCTCCATCTTTGCTTTTAGATTGTTATTCTTATTGGGTTGTTTACTTGACTTGGAGACAAACCCACGATGTAATTTTCATAGTGAAGTGAGATAGAAATATAAGTAAGCTACTCACCCAAGTAGGCCCAGCAAGAAGAACCCAGAAAGAATGGAGAAAGTCAGTGGAGGACGCTGTGAAGCCTGTAATCTGCCAAGATTGAAAACAATAAAAAGATATGATTTTTCATATATATAAAGAAAAAGCTCAAGTGGGTGTTTGAGAGAGAAAGAGAGAGAATGTGTGTACCTGTGGATGAGAAAGGAAGAGGGGAGAAGGATGAGAGAGGCAAAGGCGTTGGAGTAGAAGAGGAAGACTAAATTGCTCATCCCCTTTGACATGGCTATTTTCCCCACTATCATTAGTCCAACTTGGGCACACTCAGCCATCACCATGCCCACAAATGGCAGAGCCACGCCTACACTTCCCATCTTCTCTCTCTCTTTTGTTTTTATTTTTTATTTTATTTTTAGAACATTTCAGTCCATTTACTTTTAACTTCCGTTTGGGTTTTGTTTTAAGTTGCCACGTGGCCAAATTTGAGTAGAGGAACAAGATGTACAGGACCTAAGCTACTGTATATAAGTAAATCTATTATTCTTTGCCATTTGAGTTTATTTGGGTTATTTGAGGGTTTGGTTGGTTTATTATCTTGGTGGATGTTGTGATATTAACTATTTTGATGGGATCTTTTTGGATAATTTTGGATTATCTTAGTATTGTTCTGCTCATTTTGTTACCGTTAGTCATACTGATTAAGATATGCCATGACAGTTGTTGAATTGGTCACAATACAAGTGCAAAAATGGTTACCAACTACTTCAAGCTTTAGAATTAGGTTTTTTTTTTTTTTTTTTTTTTTTTTATTTTATTAGTTGGGGAAAAAGGAATTTGAATCTTGATTCTCCTTATAGAGGAGACCCGTCAATGTTAATCGAGTTACAACCTCTTGACTTAGAATTAGTTAATAAATTGAAACAGTGTTAGTTGGACAATTTCAATAGGTTGTTATTGTATTTTCACTTGATTGGAGCAAACAATAAATTGACGTTGAAAACATGCCGACTTAACCTAATGATTTCCCCTAACGCAAAAATTGAGTGGTGAGACACTGTCGTATCAACAATAATTGACCCAAATAAGAAACTGCTTTTTTGACCAAGTAGATTACCCCATTTTAGGCCAAACTATAATTTTGTCCCTACGCCACTTGGGCATTCGGCCCAGTGGTAATTCCCCTCCCCAAAAAGCCACATCCCTCTTTGAGGGCATTGGTTCGATCCCCGGGATCTTCAAAATATACGTGTGTGTGAGTTTAGATTAGAATTTCTATATCATATATATAAAAAAAAAAAAATTAATAATAATAATTTTGTCCCTACTATTTGTTCCAAATTCAGTTTTCATCTTCTAAACTTAAAAATTTACAAACTTGTCCTAAAAAAATTTAGGAGGTCCATGCCATGTCAAACTTTTTAGTCGGTCACATCAACATTTCATATGTCATATATGCAATTTCTTTAATAATAAATGAACAAAGGATAACATTTATATCTTATAAGTGTGTTTTTAACCTGCCCTAGACACAAAGGAGTGAAGAAATTAAATCATGATGGCTAAACAAATCTAATGTCTTAATTCTTATGCTGATTAGTAAGAATCAAAATACTCAAGGGTTTCACTTGCTCAATATGATACTATTAGGGCCGGTCCAAGCCTAGCTTAAGCCAACTAAGGATTGGCTTGAGGCTCTCCAAATGGAGAAGGCCTTCAAATTTTTATTGACCATGTGTATTCTATACATGAAATAGTACATAGAAAATGTCCAAAATGATACAAAAATAAATAAATAAATAAAATCCAAGATAAATCTACTCAAAAGTTTTAAATACCGGGCTGGAATTTGAAAATGACTTGCTTCAGTAATTTGTTTGGATACAAGTGCAAACATGTAAAAAGAAAAATCATTGATTTTCCAACTTGATTGTTTGGAGAAGATAAATCCAACGTGTCCCAACAGGCAACAACAACAATTACATATTCACTCTTCGTCCAACTTTGTAGACAAAGCCCAATAAATCCATAACTAAGGTGCATATAAGAATGATCTAAAAGGAATATTGAGGATTCAAACTTTCAAAGCATCAAGCGTTCTTACAGATTTGGATTAGTACCACGGAGTCGAACTTGATTGTTTACCTATCACAAATGGAGAAACTTTGATTAGTAATGAAAGAAGTTTACACTACCAAAAATGTACATTAGAAAATCTCATAATTGAAATCTTGAATTAAATGCTTCAACAAAAAAATATATATGTGTGTAAAAGTGCAACTAAATAAAATTATAAGAGAAACTCCTTTTTTTTTTTTTTTTTTGACGGTCACTTCTACATTTTTCACATAAGTGCAATTTAAGCATAATATGAAAATAAACAAATAGCTAACACCACGTATCTAAAAGCATAATATTCTATATGCAATAAATGCATTTGGAATAATTCAATACTTTGATAAAATTAAGTATATTTGTCGTTGTCTTTTTTTTCTTTTGGTAAAATCTCTTGTAAGACTTTTAAGTCTGAAAATAAATCAATACCATCAAGATCAAAAAAATTATCAAGTTTTAAAAAACCTTCAAGATTAACATAATACTTTTTCAAATTATCATAATTTAGTGAAGTTAGCTTCTTCACATCAAATAAATACCAAAAATTGTTCTCATACATACTTGGGTTAGAGAAATAAATTATTATTAGGCTTAATTTAAAGGCTTGTTTTAAATATATGAGCCTTTTTAATTTTTGTATATATAAATATATTATATATATTTATATATATAATATATATTGAGACCTTTCAATAAGGGCCTTAAAAAATTTTGGGATGAGACCTAATTTTGAGGTGAGGCCTAAGGCGGTCACCCACCTCGCCCTTGCCTAGGGCCACCCCTGCTTTCTCTCCCTCTCCATTGATGATTCTTATCTTTTCTCTCTATATTACAAACCAAGCAGAGGGGCCCAATCAGGTCCTTCGAAGAACATGAGAGAGAGAGAGAGAGAGAGAGAGAGAGAGAGAGAGGGGAAGTTTCAGCCTTGTGAGAGGGAGCAACACGAGAAAAAAAGTAGATAGACAATAAAGATTGGGCCTATGAACAATATTCTTTCAAAATAAAGAAGCATTATAGCAAAATAGTATAATGCTAATGTGTGGCTAATCCATTAAGAGTGTTTTTCTTTTTGGTATATTAGTCATATTTTGATTGAAATAGTGATATGTCTTTATTTTATTTATTTTTTGCTCAATTGAAATAGTGTTATGGGAATGCTCTAGGATGCATAGCATTGGATTTGGTTTGGTGAGAATGTATATGTCTATTATTTTTGGCAATCTTCGAGAAACTTTGAACCTTTTCTAAATTGATCGTTACAATCCTCTATTCATCGGTGCATATATCACTGTACGATGTCAATTACATGGCTAATTTATGGATGTGATAAATAATATTAAAAGTGCATATAGAAGAAAGTGAACCTCTCTTGCCTATGTACATGGAAGCTTCATTGTTAAAAACAGGATGGGGTCCTCTAACTTTTGCACCATAAAAAATTTGTAAAGCCCAAAAAAAAAAAGGAAAAGAAAACCAATAATGCACCATGGATTCATGAACGCTATGTCGTCTTGGTAGGTAATGTTAATAAATTAATAAGGATGCCTTTCGAGGAAGTTGACATGTTAATAAATTTTTTTTATTCATCCCCCCCCCCCCCCCCCCAAAAAAAAAAAAAAAAAAAAAAAAAAAAAAAAAAATGGTCTAGACCTAGCTCACGTGGAACACATGTAGTTTCAGTTTAAGTCTATGGCTTGGCCTTTTTCCAGAAGTCGTGGATCTAAGGCTTACTTGACCGTCTCGTTCTCTTGTAATTACATGGAAGCCTACAATGACTTTTTAGTTTTGTCACTTTGTGATACATTTGAAGGTAAAATGAATGTAACCTAGGGCAATGTTAAAAAACATTATCAAAATTCAAAATACAGATCCTCACACGTGAGAATATAGGGGACAAAGCAACAAGTCTATGTTGACCTAAATCATTTTGTTTTGTTTTTTTTTTTTTTTTTTTCATATTAAGGAATCTTACGTTAGGTAGATATGAGAGTAGTATTAGTAGTCCTATATATAAATAGGATATCTCACAACATATTATAATCATCTAAAATGTTGTACACATAGAATATAATAAATATGTAACTTATTAAGCTTCATCGTGTGGACGTAGACCGAAATATTGAATCACATGAACCCTAACCTCCATTCTCTACATCACTTCTCTCTTTTATATTTCTCTATTTATATTTATTTTAGATTATGATTTTCTACCGTTTCAGACTACCTACGTATTTATAGTTATACTAGCTACTATAGCACATGCAAGAAGTCACCTTAATTGTGTACTTTGTACATTATAAAAGTCATACCTCTAATTGGAACCCACCAACCCCTAGCATTACTCATTATACAAAAAATGATGCAGCAAAGAAATCATTTAAGAGTAAAAAAAAAAAAATGATGCACTTACACATTGTATTACAATACATATATTTCATTATTAGCTCAGCAGAAGTCATATAAAAGGAGAAGCACAAGCATGAATAATAAAACAAAGACAAAAAGTTCACATCTCATGGATCAGATTGCAATATTATTCATCAAATGTATATTACAAGGTGGAGCTATTGCTAGGGCATGGATCAGAAACCAGTGGATATAATATAGTAGTACATTAGCAGCTGCGGATATTGGCTATAATTAACTAAATGAAGATAGAATTGGAGTTAGGTTTTCCTTTTATTCTTAAGGTTTCTTCTCAGCACTAACTTATCCCAGTGATTGCACAGTCTCTATGTTGGCACAGCAAAACTTCTTCCTCAATGATTTAGCCAAATTAGCTGAATCAACTCCATCTCCTATCACTACCACCTTACTTCTATCTGCTCCTTCGATTGCCACCGAGGTCACACCTGTTTGATAATTAATCATACAATTTTTTTGAACATTAAGCCTAGATTGTAGTTATCAAAAGCAAAAGAAGAGAGTTGAAGTTTGATACACAGTTGCTCACCTGTCACTAAAGAAATCTTCATGGCCTTGAGTCGGCATTTCTCGGAATTCATTGACACCTCATCACTATCTTTTGCTGCACCATTGGATATATAACATATTATCCTATGGTAAAAAAAAAAAAAATGTTTACTACTCAAAAAATACTTTCATTATTTCATGCATGCATGTGTGTTCTTTTAGGAGTAAAAAAGAGATTACCTTCATGTTTTACTAGTTTGAAACAAATGAGAAGTTATAAGAGAATTTCTACGTGTGATATGAATGTGCGTTATGGAAAGAGATACGATAGTGTAGTCCATTTATAGATTAGTTCTTAGAGTTAAAAACCTGGGGACTTAAGTACGTACACACGGGTCCTTGGTAAACCAACCCACGGTTTCCAGAGACTGAGTCAAATACCATGCATATTGCATTGTAGTTTCGAAGCCATTTCCTCTTTAATTAGCTACTTACTTAGAAATGTATATTGTACATTTATTCTGTTTTTATTTGCAGTTTCTATGCTCGAGTATTGCTCTAATTTTGCAATCATCCAGTTAACCCTCTGATCCTATAGCGAAGTGCATGTAACATTGCACAGCAATAACATATTAAAAGAAAAATTAGGAAGTAGTAGCGGCTTGTTGTTGTCATTACTAATTTCTATCCAAGAGTGCGAACATATTACCAAATATTTGATACTCAAACTTCCCTGAACATAGGGATCATCATAAATCAAATAGTATAGTAAGATGTTTGGAAAATAAAGGTATTAGTAGAGAAATCAGTGGGGCCAACTACAGAATTACATGATATAAGAATCAGAGCTCATGACATACGACCGACCGTTACTTACGTTGTTTTTGGGCCAAATTCCTTTGGTTAGACCTTCAAAATTTGCTATTTAAGATAAATTTTTTCATTCCTTATAAACTTTGAAATTAAAAGTCAGAAATGAAAGGAGAAGAATTCAAAATCTTCTTAAGAATTTCAAAAAGTTGTACTCTAATGTACACTATTGGGAAGATTACACCTGGAACCAAGTTAAGTTGGGTTTGAGTCCAGTTCTATTATATAAATTCCTCAATTTTATTATTATTATTATTATCTTTTTCATGTGCATGAGATTTTCACTCATATATGTATACCCAAAACAAACTATAAGCTCACAACATATATACGTAAACAAAATCCCATCTAAAATAATAATGTCATTCGAAACTATATTTGTCTTCACTACTCACTCTTTGCGGATCTTCTATAGCTGGGTTAAAAAAATAATAATAAATAAATAAATATTGAAACCTAATAAAAAGACAAAAATATATATATATATCTTACCAATGTCTTTTTTTTTATATTTATTTACAATCTTAAAGTTTGTCTTCACTACGTACGGTGCAGTTGGTTTAAGTTTTTTATTCTAGCAGACACGATTTTGAACTGGAAGATTGGCAAGTGGTGAATATTATTTAGAATAGTAAATTTTAGTCATACTTCCTGAAATTGCTAGTCAGTCACCAAGTCTAGAAGAACGAAAGTACTATTATTTTATCGGTACTTTTAGCCGTTTAGGAAGACTGAGGAATTCAGATTCAGATGCATGAACGCGTATGATTTTAGCATTTGGTAAGTACGATAAATGTAATGCTATAAGGATTTGGATTTAAGAAACTTTAGTAATTAAAGTTCAATTTTGTATGTGAAAAGTTCTGACGTGAAGTCTGCCATAATTGTTCAAGGTTGCTTCCGTGTATGTGGGACGAATGGGGGGAGCAGGACAGCAGGTTTTGAAAGCCACAACAATTTTTTGTTTGTTTGTTTATGAGTGATGTTAGGGATAATATGTTTGATATGGTGTAATTGAAATAATATTATTTTCTTTTATTTATTATTTTTCTTGAATAAAAGATAAATTGCATCGAAAAAAATAAAAGAATATAAAGAATTAAATATTGGAGGAACTAGGCCTATTTCTCAAATATGGCACTAGACAAAAATCAAGCACAATGGAGATATATTTCATTCATTTCTACACAAAAGAGCCCACTTAATTAGAGATATTTTAAGCAAAAAATTAGTCTCTCTAAAGGTGTGGATAACAATCCAATTACAAAATGAGAAGATTATCATTTACAATGTGCTTAATGGCCCAATGGGAGTTAACTTCATTTCCTTGCAGGGGTAGAATAACATTTAATGGTGTCTCCTTCGCAGATGACTTGTTTGTACTTTGAGAACTCTTTATCCATTAAATTTACCACTGATTTAATTTGCAACTTCAACTCAACCATATTTATATTGTGACAATAGAGACGGAGATGACCACTTTTTTTTCTTTTTTCTTTTTTGGCTTAAAAGGAGATTAAACTCAGGTAGTCAGGTAGGAGGCAATTTCATTGAAACACAGGATTCATGGTGTGCCCCATGCATCCATATGTTTGTGCAAATTTCACTACTTTATATTATAATATCATTATATGATTATTGTATGTATTCATATATCTCTCTCTCTCTTTTTGGTCTACGGGGCAATAGACGTGCCCTTTAACATAGAAGTCTCCATCTATGGCTCCTACGCCATCAAATATAATGATTAATTTAACCCTTAGTCCTCCTTTTTTTTTCCTCACTCCAAAATGATTATTTTTATTTGTAATTGATCTATTTCATAGTACAAATAATTTATTTTTATTGTTATTTAAAACTGTATCTAATATCGTGTCACTTAAAATTTTAAATAACATAATATCATATATACTAATAGCTAAATAGAAGAAATAAAATATTAACCAAGAAATAATTTTATTTGTAGTAGAGAGAATTCTAGTCCATGAACGAATGTGTTGCCAGTTATTCCATGGAATCATCCTAAGAAATCACTACGATCTGAATAAGAATAAAAATGTGTTATTTTTGTATCGAAATTCTCACTCATGCATAATAAACATAGTTAATAAAGATGTCATTATTTTATTGATTTTTTTTTTTATTAAAGTACGTACTGCTTGGCATTCATGTTAAAAACTTAATAAGGTTTCTTATTAGTGCTTAAATAATAGGTCTCAAATGTTGTTATATGGCTACTTCTCTTAATTAATTGCTTATCTATTCCTTTTGCACATGATGCATCAAAATCCTCAATAGACCTGCTTGTTCATAATTCATATCCCAGTGCAGTACTAATTATATAT
Source organism: Fagus sylvatica (assembly GCA_907173295.1). Taxonomy (NCBI): domain Eukaryota; kingdom Viridiplantae; phylum Streptophyta; class Magnoliopsida; order Fagales; family Fagaceae; genus Fagus; species Fagus sylvatica. The sequence goes on from OU015765.1 coordinate 44,406,754, forward strand.
TTCAGCCAATTGTCAAAAGGTCAACCTAACAAGAATTGTAAGATATTACATCCCAATTGGTTACACAATAGCATGGACATAATGTACTAAACAATTAGCACGGACAAAGAAATTGGATCCAGCTAGGTTGCAGTAATCAGAAAAAAAAAAATGTTGGTCACTTGAGGAAGCAGTAACTAGGACTCCGATCATAGACTACTACTTCACAGAACCTGGGACATGGTGGACAGGTACTTTCTTCCTCATCTGTATCTTTATCCTTTTTGGGCTCTTCAGGCTCTACGGGCTTCACTTCTTCCACGGTCAATATGGAGGCATAACAAAGCTTCTTCCCTAACACGCAGGTCAACTTGGCCGAGTCAACATCTTCACCAATCACCACCAACTGATCTTTAGATGACCCTTCCAGTGCCACTGAGGTCACACCTATAGAATAAATGAACATTATTAGTACCCTATCGAGTGTTTAATGAGTTTAGGAACACACTGTTGACATGACTTATTATGATTTATGTATAATAAAAATGATGTTCGTGATTGATCTAGATGAAAGTAATATTGCTCAAATCATAACAAGTCATGTCAGTCACTTTATCTTTAGTGTTTGATGCTAACCATCCGTTGTTGCAGCAATCTTCATGGCCTTGGTTCTGCATTTGTCGCTATTCATTTGCACCTTGATAACTATTTTTTGCTACACCATAAGATAAAAATGCACACCATAATTAATTTCTAATTATATATACCAAAGCTTTTGCTGTTTTCTAGCTAGAGCTTGGTGGAATATTAATGCATTTACCTACCTTCATGTTTTGGAGGAGGGACAACAAGAAGAAGCAGACTCTGTCTTGATCCCTGTTAGAGAACTCTGATGAGTTTAATCAGTGTTAATGGAGAAACAAAATTGTAGGTGCATTTATATAGCTAAGTGGATAATTTATGCACCTAGTTGTTAATAAAAAATAAACAACTTCTTTAAGTAAATGGTTGCACCAACATGTGCACTTAGAGCTGTGGGGAATGGAATTTTAATGCTTAGTACTAAAGTCTTGCCAGTACTGTCCAGCAGTGCAACTTTATTATTTTTCATTTGTTAAAAACTATGAAATTAAATGTCAGAAATGAAAGGAGAAGAATTCAAAATCTTCTTAAGAAATTCAAAAAGTTATTATTCCATATATAAAACACAATCATAATTAATATCTAATACTAAAATATATTCCATATATAAACACAATATAAATATCTTTTAATAATAATCATAATTATCAATTTTCATCAAGTTTTTATTCTTTTTTTCTTAATTTCATTTAATTTTGTTGCTGGCACATGTGAGCTATTGAAAATTATTTAGGTTTGAATATAATCATGTGTCCATTATTTATTTGTCACCTGGAACCAAGTTAAGTTGGGTTTGAGTCCAGTTCTTTTATATCAATTCCTCAATTTCTTTATTATTTTTTATGATATTATTATCTTTTCATGTGCATGAGAGTTTCACTCATACATGTATACCCAACACACACTATAAGCTCACAAGTAAATAAAATCCCATCTAAAATAATAATGACATTCAACACTATATTTGTCTTCACTACTCACTCTTTGCGGATCTTGGAATCTAGCTAGGTTAAAAAAAATTAAATGAAAATAATAAATAAATAAATATTGAAACCTAATAAAAAGACAAAAATATATATATATCTTATCAATGTCTTTTTATTTATTTTTTATTTTTTTATTTATATATTTACAATCTTAAAGTTTGTCTTCACTACGTACGGTGCAGTTGGTTTAAGTTTTTTATTCTAGCAGACACGATTTTGAACTGGAAGATTGGCAAGTGGTGAATATTATTTAGAATAGTAAATTTTAGTCATACTTCCTGAAATTGCTAGTCAGTCACCAAGTCTAGAAGAACGAAAGTACTATTATTTTATCGGTACTTTTAGCCGTATAGGAAGACTGAGGAATTCAGATTCAAATGCATGAACGCGTATGATTTTAGCATTTGGTAAGTACGATAAACGAAATGCTATAAGGATTTGGATTTAAGAAACTTTAGTAATTAAAGTTCAATTTTGTATGTGAAAAGTTCTGACGTGAAGTCTGCCATAATTGTTCAAGGTTGCTTCCGTGTATGTGGGACGAATGGGGGGAGCAGGACAGCAGGTCTAGAAAGCCACAACAATTTTTTGTTTGTTTGTTTACTAGTGATGTTAGGGATAATATGTTTGATATGGTGTAAGCAGGGCCGGTTCAAACATTTTGAGGGTCTTAAGCGAAATCTCAAATTAGGACCTTTGATCATTCAATACTAAATAAAATTAATATTTATGAAATTTCATTCTTTTTACTAATTATTGATCACACTTGCATTTTGGTACTTACTGAATTTGTAGATCTCAGCAAAAAGAAGAAGTTATAACACTAATACTCAAAGTCTCAATCAGAGTACAGTCTTGGGGTTACCCCTATTTTATATATTTATTGAATTATATATATGCTGAAAATATTTTGTTAGAGGTAGAAAACTATATTATATTACAATCTAATATCTTAATCACTAACACAATATATTAGCCCAATACTTAAAACAATAAAACTTCAAACACAACATTTTCAAAAAAATATTGCAATGTCAAGTTTTGAATGATAAATAATAAAGTGTAGTAAGTGATAGGTTTAGATGAAAACTAATAAAAATCTGTCAACTTAACATTATTGTAAAATTGTAGTGAAAATATTTAGTTTGTAGCAATGCTCATAATAAAAATAATAATTGTTAAAGAAAAAAAAAAGAATCAAAATCTTAACATATATTGAAAGGTGAGGACAAGAACTAGCCATGTGGGTGGCTTGGTAAGTTAAGAATGCAAAATATTTCTTAAAAAGAAGAAGAAGAAGAAGCAACTGAGGAGAAGAAAGAAGCAGACGAAGATAGAGAGGGGCTGATCTAGAAAGAAATATCTGGTTGCACTAATTTTTTTTTTTTTTCCCGAAATTCCTCTAAACTGGTCTTTGTGGCTTTATTTTTTTATAATTGGGGAAACTTGTTTTAGAACGTAGATTTTTTAAACTGGTCAGTGGAGCCAAGCAACTGAGGAGAAGAAAGAAGCAGACGAAGATAGAGAGGGGCTGATCTAGAAAGAAATATCTGGTTGCACTAATTTTTTTTTTTTTTTTTTCCCGAAATTCCTCTAAATTGGTCTTTGTGGCTTTCATTTTTTTATAATTTGGGGCCTTGTTTTATAGTAGATTTTTTAAAATTTGTTGAGGGCCTCAAGCAATGGCTTAACTTGCTTAAGGGTTGGGCCGGCTCTCAGTGTAATTGAAATAATATTATTTTCTTTTATTTATATTTTTGCTTGAATAAAAGAGAAATTGCATCGAAAAAATTATAAAGAATTAAATATTGGAGGAACTAGGCCTATTTCTCAAATATGGAACTAGACAAAAATTAAGCACATTGGACATATATTTCATTCATTTCTACACAAAAGAGCCCACTTAATTAGCGATATTTTAAGCAAAAAATTAGTCTCTCTAAAGGTGTGGATAACAATCCAATTACAAAATGAGAAGATTATCATTTACAATGTGCTTAATGGCCCATTGTAATGGTGTCTCCTTCGCAGATGACTTAATGTTTGTACTTTGTACCCCAGTTCAGCTGTTTTTGTTGCTTTGAGAACTCTTTATCCATTAAATTTACCACTGATTTAATTTGCAACTTCAACTCAACCATATTTGTATTGTGACAATAGAGACGGAGATGACCTCTTTTTTTTTTTTTGGCTTAAAAGGAGATTAAACTCAGGTAGTCAGGTAGGAGGCAATGTCATTGAAACACAGGATTCATGGTGTGCCCCATGCATCCATATGTTTGTGCAAATTTCACTACTTTATATTATAATAGCATTATATGATATATATATATATATCTCCTCTTTTTGGTCTACGGCGCAATAGACATGCCCTTTAACATAGAAGTCTTCATCTATGCCATCAAATATAATGATTAATTTAACCCTTGTCCTTTTTTCTTTTCTTTTTTTCCTTTGCCCTCACTCCAAAATGATATTTTTATTTGTAATTGATCTATTTCATTGTAAAGATAATTTATTTTTATTTTTATTTTAAAGTATATCTAATAGCTTGTCACTTAAAATTTTAAATAACATAGCATCATGTACACTAATAGTTAAGTAGAATAAATAAAATATTAACCAAGAAATAATTTTATTTGTAGTAGAGAGAATTCTAGTCCATGAACGAATGTGTTGCCAGTTATTCCGTGGAATCATCCTATGAAATCACTGCGATCTGAATAGGAATAAAAAAGTGTTATTTTTGTATCGAAATTCTCACTCATGCATAATAAACATAGTTAATAAAGATGTCATGATTTTATTGATTTTTTTTTATTAAAGTACGTACTGCTTGGCATTCATGTTAATAAGGTTTCTTATTAGTGCTTAAATAATAGGTCTCAAAGGTTGTTATATGGCTTTAAACACAACGAAGTTACTTCTCTTGATTACTTGTCTATTCCTTTTGCACATGAGACATGATGCATCAAAATCCTCAATAGACATGCTTGTTCATAAAGCATATGCCAGTGCAGTACTAATTATTTCAGCCACTTGACAAACGGTCAACCAACAAGAATTGTAACATATTACATCCCAATTGGTTACACATGCAATAGAATGAACATAATGTACTAAACAATTAGCAAAAACATAGAGACTAAGAAATCGGATCTAGCTAGGCTGCAGTAATCAGAAAAATGTTGGTCACATGAAGAAGAAGCCGTAACTAGGATTCCGATCATAGAGTACTGCTACTTCAGTACAGAACCTGGGATATGGTGGATAACTTGATGAATAGGTACAATTCGGACTCTTTGAATCATCATCATCTGGTTTTTCAACTTCGGGCTTCTCTTCTACCACGGTCAATATGGAGGCATAACAAAGCTTCTTCCCTAACACGCAGGTCAACTTGGCTGAGTCAACATCTTCACCAATTACCACCAACTGATCTTTATATGACCCGTCTAGCGCCACCGAGCTCACACCTATAGAATAAATGAACATTATTAGTACCCTATCGGGTGTTCAATGAGTTTAGGAACACATCAGGCTAACATGACTTGTTATAATTGATGCATAATACAAATAATGTCAGTGATTGATTCAAATGAAGGTGATGTTACTCCAGTCACAACAAGTCATGTCAATCAGTCTTTATCTGTAATGTTTGATGCTAACCATCTGTTGTTGCAGCAATCTTCATGGCCTTGGTTCTGCATTTGTCGCTAGTCATTTGCACCTTGATAACTATTTTTTGCTGTACCATAAGATAAAAAGCACACTTAATTAATTTCTTATATATATACCAAAGCTTTTGTTGTTTTCTAGCTAGAGCTTGGTGGAATATTAATGCATTTACCTACCTTCATGTTTTGGAGGAGGGACAACAAGAAGAAGCAGACTCTGTCTTGATCCCTGTTAGAGAACTTTGATGAGTTTAATTAGTGTTAATGGAGAAACAAAATTGTAGGTGCATTTATATAGCTAAGTGGATAATTTATGTACCTAATTGTTAATAAAAAATAAACAACTTCTTTAAGTAAATGGTTGCACCAACATGTGCACTTAAAGCTGTGGGCAATGGAATTTTAATGTTTAGTTGGATTTTTTTTTTTTTGCAGAATAAATGATTTTATTATGAACAAAAGAGAGGAAAGGCTATAGGGACCTAATCCATCTCAAATAACCACACCCAAGAAGGGATATAAGAGATGGGAATAGGCCCTAGCCTAGTACAAAAAAAATGTCCAACTAGCCAAATTATGAGTAACACTATTCAAGTTTCTCTTTACAAAAAGGGCTTTCCAGCTAACAAAAAAAGTAAGATGGAGAAGAATATCCTCCACAATAGGACCAATCACCCACGGATGAACTCCCTTTGGATCATTTATAGCATTTACAACTGTGAGAGAATCCCCTTCAAGAATAAGCTTCTTGAATCTAGCTTGCTTACTACAAATATTGGCAAAAAGAGCTGCTTTCGCCTTTGCCCAAAGGAGACTCCCAGCTACATCTTCTTGAGCCCAGGCTTTTAAAATGGATCCTTCTTCATCCCTTACAACTGTTGCATAGACCACCTTATTCTCCTTAATAGTTGCATCAAAGTTACACTTGACCCAACCTCTTGGAGGAGCTAACCAAGACTGAGACTGATAAATGGAGGATGAGATGCTTTGCCATGCTGACTTATGTTCCTTAAAGGAGCGACTCACCTTGCTAGAAATTAACATGGGATCCGCATGGCCTCCATCAATTCTTATACGATTTCTTTCCATCCAAATAATATCACAAGTCAATGCAGCTAATAGAGTAAATTCTTTAGCCTTTTTTCCATGTATACCCAAAACAATTTCAGGCTTGACCATCATTTTAACCCACTGTGACATGGGTCTTCCTCTGAATTTATGAATAAGGAGAGACATTGGGGATAAGGCCCAAACTTGCTCAACTATGGGGCATTCCATAAACAAGTGCTCTAAGGTTTCCAATTGCGCTCATTGCATAAAAAGCATTCTCTTTCTGAAATGGAGAACCTATGGTTTAGAACTTCATTTACTGGGAGCATTCTGAGTGCTAGCTTCCACAACAAAAGTTTTAGTCTATTATGAATCTTAGAATTCCACAATGCTAACCATTCATTACTGGTAAATCAAACCGATGTTTTTGGTCAGTTAAGTATGTTGCTTTAACTGAGAATGACCCTGCTGAATAGGTAGCCCAAATAAAGCTATCTTCTTTAGGTATAATTGGAAGGTGGATCTGCAAAATATTCTTGATTGTCTCTTGGTGAAAAATCTCATTCAATTTTCCCTTATCCCATTGGCGTGAATCATGAAGAATGAGATCAGAAACATATTGGTATTTTGGCTCTGCCCCAATTCTTAACCTTGGTTTGAAATTAGGCTCATTGGGAATCCAAGCATCCCACCAGATTTGAATATTCCTCCCATTGCCCACTCGACAACACAACCCTTTTTGTACAACTTCTCTACATTTAAATATGCTTTGGCAAGTGATAGAGGCTTGTTTCGATGGCTGCATGAGTAAAAAATCTTGACCCCGTAAGTATTTCTTTTTTAACATAATGACCCACTGCTTGTTTGCATTTGTTGCCACATCCCAAGTGAGTTTAGAGATGAGAGCCTTGTTGAAATCAATACTTCTTCTTATCCTAATGCCACCACTTGCTTTTGGTTTGTATAAAGAGTCCCACCCCTTCAAATAGCAGCCATGATTTTGATCATTGTACCCCCACCAGAATTTCCGATGAAGGGTATCCAATTGATTAGAGATGCACTTGGGTAATAAGTATGATGACATTGCATATGTTGATATTGAAGAGGTTACTGACCTTATAAGTGAGGTTCTTGTTGCTTGTGATAAGGTCTTAACCTTCTAGCCTTGATACTTCTTCATCACTTTCTCAACTAGCCCATTAAAAGCTTCTTTCTTTGATCTACCAATTTGTAAAGGAAGACCAAGATACTTGAGATTGTGGGGGGCTATTTTTAATCCCATCATTGTTGCCAAGCTAGATTTAGTATGCTGACTTACATTTTTGTTGAACAGAAATATTAGACTTGAAATAGTTAATTTTCTGCCCTGACCATGAAGCATAGGTATCAAGACATTCCTGAATGGATGAAATATTACCCTCATCCGCTGCTCCAAAAAATTATCAAATCGTCTGCAAATTGCAGATGAGTGATTGGGAAACTGTTTCTAGTCACTTTATAGCCTTTGATCTTACCCAAGGCCTCAGCCCTCTAAAACAATCTTGAAAGAACTTCAGCTACCAATATAAAGAGAAAAGAAGATAATGGGTCTCCTTGCAGCAACCCCCTCTTCGGATTAAAGAATCCAAATGGGCTTCCATTTAGCAAAATAGAGAAAGAAGTTGTTGAGATACATTGATGGATGAGATTAACCCATTTATCTCCAAACCCAAAGCACTTTAATACATTTATGATAAAGGGCCATTCTAGCCTGTCATAGGCTTTTTCCATGTCAATTTTGATTGCCACCCACCCTGATTTACCTTTTTTCTTATCCATTGAATGGATAATTTCTTGAGCTATTATACTGTTATTCTAGATATTCCTCCCCGGGGTGAATGCCGCTTGCCAAGGAGACACTAGCTTATGAAGGAGGGGCTTTAAACGGTTAGCTAGAATCTTAGAAATTGTCTTATAAATCACATTGCACAAACTGATAGGTCTAAATTGATTTACTGAGGCAACCTTTTCAGTTTTTGGGATCAATGCTATAAATGTGTGATTAAGCTCCCTTAGCATATAACCCCGAATGAAGAAACTACGCACAGCCTCAATAACATCACCCCCAATAATGTGCCAGTAATGTTTATAGAAGATAGGAGACATACCGTCCGGTCCTGGGGCCTTATTGGATTTCATAGCGAATACTGCTGCCTTAACTTCTTTTGGTGAAGGTGGAGTTACCAGCTAGTTATTCTCTTCCTCTGATATACAACAAGGCACAAGTCTTTCTAAATTTAGAGGAAATTGTGGAATATCTGAGGTGAAGAGCTTGACAAAATTTCGACAAAAGCATTGACCAATGTCCTCCCTCTTTGTAAACCATGAACCATGTTCATCCTTCATAAACTCAATATAATTTCTGCACCTTCTGATAACTGTTGATAGGTAGAAGAATCTTGTATTTAGGTCAGAGGAAGTAAGCCATTGCTCCTTTGATTTCTGCTTCCATAAGGTTTCCTCCGTTTTTAGCAGCTCTTGAATTTCTACACTAATATTAGCTTCCATCTGTAAATGCTTAGGAGAAGGATCCAAGTTTTGTATTCTCTCCAATTGGTTCCAGGCTTCCTTGATTCTAGATTGAAAAATCCCAAAATGCTCCTTGTTCCACTTCGTCAAATTCTTCTTTGTCTCTTTTATCTTTGTACATACTTTGAATAAGGGAGACCATGGAACAAGGGTCCTCCAAGCATTCTCTATCACTATGCCGCTTGTCTCATCTCTTGTCCATATTTCTTCAAACTTAAATGGTTTTGGGAGTCCTGTAAGTTCCCCGTCTGTGTAAAGAACTATTGGTGCATGGTCGGATGAAAAGGGTGGGAAATGTTTCACCAAGGCTCTTGGGAATAGTTCACACCACCTAGTGTTAGCCAAAGCTCTGTCCAACTTCTCTTTAATATTAACTGCTCCAGATCTTTTATTGGACCAAGTAAATGCAAGGCCAGAGAAATTTAGATCAATCAAACCTTGGTCTTGAACCACCCCTAAAAGGCCTCTATTAGAAGAACTGGTGATGTGCCTCCCACCTTTCTTCTCACCTTGATACAAAATACTATTAAAGTCACCTATACTGCTATACAGACCCAAGCTCCCCCAAAAGATTCCCTTACTTGTTGAAGCTCTAGCCAAAAGCTCTTTTTTTCCACCCATCTTGGAGGACCATACACTACTGAAAGAAGCCAAGGCTCTATACCCGGGTCTGAGAACACTAGACCACTAATCATTGAATGATTCACCATTACAATTTCCACATCTACACCATTCTTCCAGCACAAAATTAACCCCCCTCTTTTTCCTCTAGGGTTCACACATTCTTTATTATAAAACCTAAGAGAGAATAAGAACTCTCTAATCTTCTCAAACTCTACTTTAAGTTCAGCCAAAAATAAAATTTCAGGATTTATTTGCTTTAATAGAGCTCTTAGAGACCTTTTTGCCGAGGTCCGAGCCAAACCTCAGCAATTCCAAGATAGGAGGATCATGGTTGAGGTGGGGGCATGGTAAGGTCAGCCTCCTCAGCCACTTTGGATTGTAGGGTTGGAAGGACATCATCAAGCTGTAATTCAGATTGGATTTTCACTTGCCTGAGGATTCCTCTGGTTAGATTCTTGACCTTTCTCTTCTTTGGAACTATGATCCTGCCTCTACTTTGACTTTCGTCTAACTTAAGAAGTTAGGTAAACTTTGTTTCGTTTGGGTGGCTCCACTTCTGAGCTGGAGGAGATATTGGGTCAAGTTTCAACCTTTTGGGCACCAAGTCTCTTGGTTCTTCTAGGGCTTCCCCGCTTAAGGCTCTTTCCATGCTCAAACAATGTATTTTTGCTTATCTCATCCCTAGTCTTACAATCCATCTCTTCACTTATTTCCTTAAGCTTTACTATTTTACTGAATGGGTTGAGAAGGTGATGGAATGGGCCTATTCATTTCTTGAGATTCAACCATCCAGGAAATCCATTTAAAATGGGCCTCATTAACTTAGATTTTTAGGTAAGCTATATTGGTTATTGGGCCGTTAGGATAGGAGAGTTGGTTTGGTTCAAAAGAATTATTTGGTAAGTTAGAGGGGCAAAGTTGGTATTTTATGGAAGTGGCGGGTGGTTGGCTAGAAGGTCTGGAGAAAGTTCCTTGGTTGCAAGGGTTTTGGGTTTTTCCAGTTAGATTCTAATGCGATTGGTTTGTTTGATTTGATAGTAGATGTGGTAGGGATTTGGGTTTGTGTCTCAAGGTGGTCAGTACTGTAGGATGAATTGTTAGGATGTGATTGAAATGAAGATTTGGCAGTGGACCCATCTCGAAAGTCAGATGATTTCCTGAGTTGGCTTCTCCAAAGTACTCCCCATCCACACTCTTCTTCTCTACTGTGAGTTACACGCGTTACATTATCTCCTGTTTCACTAAGAGCCAGACTATGTTCAACTCTCTCATGTTCTTTGTCTTCATTACCCAGAACTTCCATCCATCTAGTGCTACATTTGCTCCCTTGTTCTGCTTTCATCCATGGCCCATACCCTTGAGTCTTCATTTTATTGCTAACTGGGACATACCTTGACTTCTCCTTGGACGTACATCTGCTTTGGAAATGTCCCAAGCGTCCACATTTGTAGCAAAAATCACCAAGCTGTTCATATTTAAAATGGATCCACACATCTGGATTGGGAGATAGATCTAAAGGAAACCCACTCTGTAATGGTTTGTCTACTTCTATTTCAACTCTCACTCTCAAGTATTTACTCACACAAACCTTGTCTCCTTCCCCAGTCAAATCAGCATCCAAAAATTTACCCATTAGTGCCCCAATTTTTCGAGCATTACCTTCCGTCATGTACTCCATTGGGAGGTTATGGGCCTGGAACCATATTGCCATTTTTGAGAAGTCTAAATCCGCAACCACCATGTTTTGAGTCCAGTTTTTAAGGATTAAGTTGTAACCTTCAATGCTCCAAGGTCCCTTTTCTAGGACTTTTTTGTAATCACCTTCTGTTGCAAATATGAAAAGAAAAACATTCTCCTCCAAGTCTACTATTTGCATACCTTTGGCTGGATTCCAAGCTTTACATAAAATTGCCCTCACCGCATTTTTATTTATCAACCTATCCGCAACAATCTTTCCTACTAGACTCGTCTTCTCGATCTGAGCTGCTATTCTTACATTTGCTTCCAATTTTACTGATGGTTCTGGGCTCAACACTTCCTCTGTTCTCCTTATCAACTCTTCCATCTGTTAGACAAGAAATCATTTACACCCCGAAGTATCTACAAAAACCAAAGGCGTTAGGAGCCCAATATACTCCATCAAGAGAAATCCACAAAAGACAAAGTTTGTGTCACGACCCGAACCCAAACCAAGATTTAGGTATATGACTTGACATATTTAACACTAAGCTAAGTTTAGTAGTAATAAAACAAGAGATTTAAACATGTAACTTAGATAAAACTAACAACCAAAAGTGGAGTAGAGCAGAACTAGATATCCATAATATAACAAATCAAAAGTATTATTCTAATACTCCAAAAGCATAATTGTAACAACTCAAGGAAAGCGCTAGCCACATCTGCGCTTATACCCCAAAAGGACTAGTCAAGTTATAATTGAGACTCCTTGCAATTGTTAATAAAGCCCAGTTCGACCCAATAATTGCCTGATGTGGGACTCAGCAAACACACACACTTATCAGAATTTGGGGCATCACAATCTCCCCCACTTAAATCCCTAACGTCCTCGTTAAGGCCCATATGTCCGAGCTCACACAGGATTACTAGGTTGGCTCTGATACCATTTGTAACAACCCAAGGAAAGCGCTAGCCACATCTGCGCTTATACCCCAAAAGGACTAGTCAAGTTACAATTGAGGCTCCTTGCAATTGTTAATAAAGCCCAGTTCGACCCAATAATTGCCCGATGTGGGACTCAGCAAACACACACACTTATCAGAATTTGGGGCATCACAATAATTCTCCTGATAAAAATATCCCATCCTGAAACACAATAAATAAGCCTTAAACTACATCCTCAATGTCGTAAAAATTAACAAGTTTACAATCCTTAATAAAATTTAGAACAGCAAAACCAATCTACTAACATGTCTCTCTAAAATAACGTAGTCTTCACTTCACAGCTCCAATAGTCACCAACTAGTCAAATTCAAAGAGTCCACTGCACTAATCTGAAAAGTGAGGAAGGGAAGGGGGGTGAGCTTGATTGCTCAATAAGAGACCACATCACATGACATTCTCAAATAAAATACATATTGCTTAAATAATATATTTTCTTTACAAAACATTCACCCACAGTATGAATGATTATTCAGTATAGACAGTACATTGAAAATTGCATAGTTTCTAGAAATAGATAACTATTCGTATAAAACTTTGTCAAATTCAATAAGCAATACATAAGAACGATATACTTAATCATAAGATTGTTTTCCACAATTCAATCTGCAAAGAACGATAAACAGTAAATTACTGTATTAAAAACATTAGCCAGACAAGACTTATGCTGCTAAACAATCGGTGGGTGAGTCCCATGGGAAACAATATCCTCAAAGAGGTAAACAATAACAATAGCTCATGAGCAACGATAACAATACAATGGCTCCGAAGAGCAACAATACAATGCACCACACCACAATATACGATACCTCGGCCGAAGGCCAACACTTAACCCTGTGTTGGCATAGGTTGCAGACAGTCTAGCTGACCATTTGAAAACATTTTTACTTTTCTTAAAGACTTCATAAATACAATTTATATAATACAATAATTAGTATAAGGAACTAACAATAATTTAAAATTATAGTTTCACTCTTTGAAATCTATATATATATATATATATAGTATATTGAGAGATGTCATGATCCGAAGTCCACTTACCTTGAATAGCCAAGGCCAAGTTTTGCCTTCAATGTCTAGGGCGATATCAACTAGAACCTAAAGAAAGATTAGATGACCCAATAAGGATAGGTACAATACTTAACTATCAATCTAAGCAAAGATAAAACTCTAAGGAACATATAAGGATTTAATATTGATACCTAATTAATCAAATTCTCAATTTTCTGCTAAACTATTTAAACTCATTAAGGCAGCCCTAAAAATATAACATAACAGTACCTAAAATTATAACATGGCAGTGCCTAAATATTATTTTAATTCCATGTAAATCTCTGTACATATATCATCCCACTTTCTTATATGCATCTACGGGTCCTATACATTATTTCCGCAATCATATGCACTACCAGTATACACATATGTAACCAAACTAATATATAATGCTTGTATATACATTTAAAGACACAACCTAATTTGACTTTCATTATATTATACTTTTCGGAACAATATATATATACATATCATATCATTAGTTACACGATTCATATGTATAAACTCTACCCTATTTCTGATCAATAACCACAACTATATAAAACCATAATCTACAATGTATATATATATATCCTATTACTCCAGAATCATTATACACTACATTGACGGTGGCCTACAAATTTTCGGAACTCTTTTACATGAGATGTCTCAGTTTCAGCATTTGATAATATATATACTCTAATATCAAATTCCATTGACTTACCTTCAATGTTATTAGCGTCTCCGTTCTTCAATGTGTAGCACTCTTGAAGATTATCTAATATCACTAGTTAGTTCGGCTGAGTTTTGATTAACGTACGTATGATTACTAACAAGGAAAAGATTATATATATACACAGGAACTCTAGCTAGGGTTTAGGCCAATTTACTAAAGTAACCCTAATTAATATTTCTATTGTCTAATTAACCCTCTAAAATAAATAACTCTTATTTGACTTCTTTTCTTAATACCCACTCCAATTTACCCCACTATTGGGCCTATTCAAGAATTAAATGGAATCATTTTATACAACTTTTAAATTAAATTTTAACTATGTGTTGAACCTTAACTGGTTGAAGAATACTAATTATGTTAAAAATTTGGGGGTGTTATAGTTTGGAATAGATTAATGTAAAAGTGGAAGAAGAGAGAAGGTTGTAGGACCGATGGGGAGCAGCTTGGGTCAATGCACAAGAACACTCAACCTGTTAAAATCTTGGCATATGTAAAATCTGTGCAATGGACCCAATCTTTTCCCAAGACCAATGTGGGTTAAATGTGGAGAGAGAGAGAGAGAGAGAGAGAGAGTGATTTAATGGGGTAGTGGGTGGGAGAATAGAGAGTGATTTAATGTTTAGTTGATTACTACTTAGTACTAAAGTCTTGCCAGTTCTGTCCAGCAGTGCAACTTTCTATTGTCTTATGTTAGACGTGCACTGTACATGCCCTTATATTATATAGTCGTGTGGAATGCGTACTTTACTCTAGTTTTACTTTTACATTATACAGGAAATGCTATCGATGCTTGACGTATAGGATGATATGTATGGATGACGTAATTTAAAGTCAATGTCATATGTATTAGGTTGATTAAACTTATGTTACCAATAATTTAATCTTTGGGTCCGATTAATGGCTGCATTTTACGGCATCTGTTAAGGAGGCAATCAATGGTTCTCTAAAACTATGCATCCACACAAATTTCAAAACTAAATGGACTAAAATACCCCACCACAACCACTAGCCATTTAGATCCAATTGCTACCACACTATTGAACATGTGTTTATGTCGTAAGGGTGTTTTTGTCCTCTAAAAGTCGAAAGGTTGGAATTACTACCAACATTTTCTACTCCCTATATAAAAGTGGGGTTAGTTGCTTGCATGTAATGCAACCTTAACAGATTTCTAAGGGAATCCTTCAATAAAATGAGTTGTAATTAATGTAATTGATTTAGCTTATGTTAAGTTATAGAATTCGCAGATTCCATGTGACAAATCATGTGTGAAAGTGGATTGTAAATAATCTAATTAAGTTAGCTTATGTTATGCAAAATGAGCTGCTCAAAGATGTGGCAGATTTGAAGGTTTGGTTGAGCAAGAGGTTGATTCGCTTGAGTGATTGTTTAATTTAGTTTTCTTGTGTTTTATTCACTCTTGAACTTAAACTGATAGTTCTTGAAACCACAGAGTTTGTCACCTTCGAAAAAGTTTTTTGGAGCACCAGAGTTCCATTTGTATTGTGGACTCGGTTTGTTCGTGGAGGAAGTTCATCTAAAAGCATTCTAGAGTTTTTGACTCATTTCGGTAGGGAGTAAGTGGGGCATTTGCTAAGATCACATAGAGAGTCTGAGACTACAAAGTTTTTGTAAGTATAGGATATTGTAATTGTTTCTTTGATAATGGATTTCTTACGTGATTTAATCCCTCATAGTGGTTTTTTCTTTGAAAAATTTTTTAGTGATTTTTCACTTTGTCACTAAAATATGTGTTCTTTTACTATTTTCATTTATATTGTTTTTAAATTTGGTAAATTATAACTGTGGGTAAGATAAGTCTTTGTGTTATTTGTTTGGAATAAAACATAAGTTCATCAATTAATCTATTGTTTAGGTATTTTGCGTTTAAATCAATATTTTTGATATATGTATATATGTATATAAAAATAAAAATTATAATATGTGCAATATATGACTACAAATCTAAGCCTTCGATTATGCTATATAGGAAAGTGATTTTATTCATATTATTATTAGCTGGTTGGCCGAGACAAGCTAGCAAAGGCCATCGCTGAGTCCAATGGCATTCATTAGCTGCCTAGCTAACTTGGAGACTTGGAACATCCTTGGGCATAAGAGTGCTCATGGAGCTATTAAATGTAACTCTAAAATCTTTAATGAGAACGAAGTTAATTACTTCTCATAATTGTGACAGTGAGGACGTTACGGTCATGAAACAAAAAAGAAGAGGCCTGATATAATTGGTTGCTAGTTTAAAGAACTTTTTTCAGTTAATTTGGGCAGTACACTATGAAATGAAATCAGGTTGCAGATATATGTAGTTGAGGAAGCTAATTAATTGAATCGAACTCAGTTAAGGGTTGTGGAGGAAGTTGCAATGGAACTGAGACTAGTTCACTTTAGCAGTGGATCAATCGAGTAAGGGAATTGATGATATATAGGTCTATTGCGAAAATTAAATAAATCCCAGTTGATAGAACAATTCTTTTATTGATTTCAATTTTTTGTAATTTAAAAAAAAAAAAAATTACGTACATCTTTCCAAACACAATTTTAATTTAGAAAACAACATAAATCTTTTTTCCCAATCTCAAAAGTAATTTTTTTATATTTTTTAGAACATTTTTATATTATTAAAAAAGAAAAAAGAAACACACACTTAACCATTCAATGGAGTACTATATTATTTCAGCCATTGGGCAAAAGATCAACCTAGCAAGTAACAAGAACAAGAATCTAGCTAACACATCTCAAGGTAACACTCCAATCAACACAATGCACTAAATTAACAAAACAAGAGAGCCACACAAAAGAAAGAAAAAAACCAAATCTCATAAATCAGGGTTGCAATAATCAGAAAATTAAAATGTTGATCACATGATGCAGCAGTAACTTGGACTCGGATCATACACTGCCACTTCATAGAATGTGGGAAATGGAGGATATTGAGGGCAAATGGGTAACTGAGGACAGCCACTACAACTTGTTGAAGATGTACTTTCAGGATTCTTTGGCTTCTCATCTTTTGGTTTTGGTTTTGGTTTTGTTTTCTCTTCTGGCTTTTGTTTTTCCTTCACTTCTTCCACACTCAATAAGGTGGCATAGCAAAGCTTCTTCCTTAACGAGCAGGTCAAGTTAGCTGAGTCAACACCTTCACCAATCACCACCAATTGATCTTTATCAGACCCTTCTACAGCCACTGAGATCACACCTGTAGAATCAATGAACATGTAAGTTCCACCTTGATTATATATAGTTTTTGAAAAGCCAAAAAAGGTAGGAGAGTAATTTTGTGCTAACCATCTGCTTTGGCTGCAATCTTCATGGCCTTGGCTTTGCATTTATGACAGGCCATTTGGACCTTGATAACTATTTTTTGCTACACCATATATATAAGATAAGAAGCACACTATGTAATAATTAATTTCTAAATATATAACAAAGTTTTTTTTTGCATATGGTGTAATGAATATTGAGGTTTACCTTCATGTTTTAGAGGAGGCGACAATACAAGCTGCAGCCTATGTAGAAAACTCTGATGTGCTTAATCTGTGTTAATGATGAAAGAAATTGAAGGTCTTATATAGCTTATTTGAAAATAAACTTCCTACACCTATAAACTTTTCACCTTTATAGGTGCACCATACATGAACTTATTATTATAGCCGTGGGGAATGGGTATTTATCTGTGAATAATTTTAGGGACACACCCAATTTCACACTTTTTCACAACCTGTTGAAGTCGTATATTGCGATTGACGAAAAAAATTATAACTTATAGGTGGTACTTGGTGGGATCCTGTGATAATGTTTGTCCACCAATCACAACCGACCACTTCAATAAATTGTAAAAATATATAAGTGTTGTGAAAATTAACTGTTTGCGCAAGATTAAAAAGAGAGAAATAAATAAATACACAAATAAAGAACACAAGAATTTACGTGATTCGGCAATATGCCTACATCCATCGGCGGCGACAAGGAGAAAGTTTCACTAATAAAATAGGGAGATTACACTAGTGGCACTAGGACTCTCTCAAAGAACCCAAACCCCAATTACACCCTAGCACTCTCTCACACCAAGAATAGACCAAGAGAAAACCCTTCTCTTTCTATTCTAATGTTGCGGCTTTTCACCCACACATTATTTGTCGCAGTACATAGTATATATATACTAATCAAAGTCGGTTGATTGTGTGGTGTACAAGCATAGAACTAATAGTCTCCTATTACTACTAGGACATGACATTGGCCACCGACTTTGTATTCCAAAGTCAAGCCATATCACAACAAATCTCCACCTTGGCTTGACTTTGATCAGGCCTCACAAACTTCTCCTCCATCGCCGCCATCATAGCCCCAAAGGGCTATCACAAGCTGCTAACATTGACCAAGTCCAAGCAATGCTTGAACTTGGTTGCGGTAACCGGCTTCGTCAACATATCAGCTGCATTCTCTGAAGTGTGCACTTTCTCCAGAACAATATCTCCTGTAACAATCAACTCTCTTATCTTGTGGAATCTAACATCGATGTGTTTCGTCCTGGCATGATAAACCTGATTCTTTGCCAAGTAAATGGCACTCTGACTGTCACAATGCATCTGAACTCCACCTTGATTCAAACCAAGCTCTTTGACTAGCCCCTTTAACCACAATGCTTCCTTTGCAGCTTCAGCTACAGCCATGTATTCAGCTTCTGTAGTGGACATGGCTACTATGGATTGTAATGTAGATTTCCAACAAATAGGTCCTTCTGATAGTGTAAACACATAACCTGTAGTAGACCTCCTGTCATCCACCTCACCTGCGTAGTCTGCATCCACGTATCCTACAACTGAATTAGTCCCCGGCTGTCTTGAAAATAAGATCCCATGTTCCACTGTGCCTTTCAAGTATCTGAAAATCCACTTAACTGCATTCCAGTGCTCTCTCCCTGGGTTCGCCATGTACCTGCTAACAGTACTCACTGCATGAGCCAAATTCGGCCTGGTGCAAACCATTGCATACATTAAGCACCCCACTGCACTAGCATATGGAACCTTTGACATATTTTCAATTTCTTCCTCATTCTTTGGACACTGACTACCAGATAATCTGAAGTGATTCGCCAATGGTGTGCTCACAGGCTTAGCATCCAACATGCTAAATTTTTCAAGCACCTTCTTGGTGTAGTTTTTCTGAGATAACCACAGCTTTCTTGCCTCTCTGTCCCTGCGAATCTCCATACCCAGAATTTTCTTAGCAGCACCCAAGTCTTTCATTTCAAACTCTTTGTGTAGCAAAGATTTTAACTTGTTAACCTCACACATGCTCTTAGCAGCAATTAACATATCGTCCACATACAGTAGCAGAAAAATATAAGAACCGTCTTCAAGTATACGAACATATACGCAGCAATCATATTCACAACGGGTATAACCAATCTGGATCATATACGAATCAAACCTTTTGTACCACTGTCTAGGAGACTGCTTGAGCCCATAAAGTGACTTCTTCAATCTGCAGACAAGATTCTCTGTACCAGGTTGCTTGAACCCCTCTGGTTGTACCATGAAAATCTCTTCCTCCAAATTCCCATGAAGGAAAGCCGTCTTCACATCCAGTTGTTCCAATTCCAGATCCTGATCTGCTACCAAAGCCAATACCGCTCTAATAGATGTATGCTTGACTACAGGTGAAAATATCTCATCGTAGTCAATCCCATGTCTCTGTGAATATCCATTTGCTACCAATCGTGCCTTGAATCTTTCCCCTTCTTTTTCTGATACTGCTTCCTTCTTCTTGAACACTCACTTGCAACCTATAGGTTTCTTTCCTTTTGGAAGTTCCGTTAACTCCCAAGTTTTATTCTTGCTCAAAGACTCATTCTCCTCCACCATAGCTTCCATCCACTTATCCTTTTCAGAGCTTTCAATTGCTTCCTGAAATGTAGAAGGATCCTCGCTACTAGTAAGTAAAGCATAAGAGACAAGATCCTCGAAACCATACCTGACCGGTGGTCTTTTGTTGCGTTTAGGCCTATCTGATCTGGTGCTATCCTGTTCTTGATCATTACTGTGAGGTTCCTCATCTGACTGAGACTCCAATTCATCAAGCTCCATCTGCACCGTTGATCTACCAATGTTATTACTGCTTTCCGCTGCTTGAGACTTCTCTTCCTTGAATGCTTTTGTCATTGACTTCTCATCAAACACTACATCCCTGCTGATCACCACCTTCTGCGCAACTGGATCCCAAAGCTTGTACCCTTTTACCCATTTCTTAAAACCAAGAAAAATGCACTTCTTTGATTTTGGATCGAGTTTTGACCTGTCTTCACCTGAGATATGAACATATGCAGGACACCTGAATATTCTCATGAAAGAGTAATCAACTTCTTGTCCTATCCATACTTCTTCAGTGACTTTCCCATCAAGTGCAACTCTAGGTGATCGATTGATGATATAACAAGCCATATCCACTGTTTCTGCCCAAAATATTTTAGGAAGCTCAACATTCAACCTTAAACATCTAGCTGTTTCTGTGATGGTCCTGTTAAGTCTCTCAGCCACCTCATTTTGTTGAGGAGTTTTCCGTACTGTGAAGTGTCTCTTGATACCATGCTCTTCGCAGAACTTCAAGAAATCACCATCCCTGTACTCAGTGCCATTATCAGTCCTAAGACACTTTATCTTCCTTCCAGTCTGATTTTCCACTTCTGCTTTCCAAATCTTAAATTTAGCAAAAGCCTCGGACTTGTTCTTCAAGAAATAAACCCAAGCTTTTCTGGAATAATCATCAATGAAGCTCATAAAATATTGAGCTCCTCCTTTCGAAGGAGTTCTCACTGGCCCCCAAATATCTGAATGCACGTAGTCCAATATACCCTTTGTCTTGTGTGTGACAGTTTTAAATCGCACCCTACACTGCTTGCCCATAATACAGTATTTGCAGAAATCTAATTTGCATGACTTAATCCCAGTCAACAGATTTCTTTTGTGCAATTCCCTCATACCACGCTCACTCATATGCCCTAGCCACATATGCCACAAGAGTGTATCATCATCCTCAGACTCAGCTACTGCAGCAACTCCACCTAGAATGGTATTTCCTAGCAATTTATAAACATTGCTACTTATTTTCTGACCTGTCATCACAACCATAGCACCCTTTGAAACTTTCATTATCTCATTCTCAAACTTATAGCTATAGCCTTTTGAGTCTAGGGTTCCTAATGAAATCAAATTCTTTCTCATATCTGGGATATGTCTAACCTCTTCTAATGTTCTCACCACACCATCGGACATCTTAATTTTAATTGTTCCCATTCCAATAATTGTGCATGTAGCATCATTACCCATTCGAATAGAACCACAATTAATTGACCTATAAGTGTCGAACCAGTTCCTGTGGGGAGTTACGTGAAAAGAACATGCGGAATCCAGAAGCCAAGAATTGTTCAAACCGTCAGTGCTTGATGAAATAGAAAGCATGTCACCATCAGATTCCGAGTCTATTACTACGTTGACAGATGTAGAGGACTCTTCCTTCCCCTTATTCCATTCTGGACATTCTCGCTTCATATGCCCCTTCTTTTGGCATTTGAAGCACTTTATTGTCTTGTTCTTGGATTTAGATCTTCCCCTAGCAGATTTGTCATCCTTGTCTTTCTTCCTTGCACGATCTTGATAACCCTTTACTACTAGCCCTTCACCAGAACTCTCAGCTGAATCCTTATGTTTCCGTTGGTAGTGATCCAACAAGGCTCCTGAAACTTCTTCTAATTCCAGAGTTTCTTTTCCGTAAAGTAGGGTTGTCACCAGGTGTTCGTAGGAAGTCGGGAGGGAGGTTAGGAGCATCATCGCCTTATCTTCATCCTCGAATTTTATATCAATTCGCAACATATCACTAATGATTTGTTTGAAGGTATTGATGTGCTGCCTCAGGTCCGCACCCTCTATCATCTTAAGCCCATACAACTTTTGCTTTAGATGCAGTTTGTTCATAAGGGATTTGGACATATATCTTTTCTCTAGATTCAACCAAATCCCCGCAGTTGAGTTCTCCTCCATGACATCGTACATGACTTCGTCTGCTAGTAATAGCCGAATTGTACTCACCGCCTTCATGTCTAGTTCTTCCCATTCCTCGTCTGTTATCTTTTTTGGTTTCTTTGTCTTCCCGTACAAAGCCTTCACCAAACCTTGCTACACTAACAGATCCTTCACCCTTCTTTGCCATAGCCCAAAGTTACCAATTCCGTCAAACTTAACTAGGCCTACCGTCGTAATAGAAGCATTAATTGCCATTGTTTCGACCAACAGCTCTGATATCAATTGTTGTGAAAATTAACTGTTTGTGCAAGATTAAAAAGAGAGAAAGAAATCAAACACACAAATAAAGAACACAAGAATTTACGTGGTTCGGCAATATGCCTACATCCACCGGCGGCGACAGGGAGAAAGTTTCACTAATAAAATAGGGAGATTACACTAGTGGCACTAGGACTCTCTCAAAGAACCCAAACCCCAATTACACCCTAGCACTCTCTCACACCAAGAATAGACCAAGAGAAAACCCTTCTCTTTCTATTCTAATGTTGCGGCTTTTCACCCACACATTATTTGCCGCAGTACATAGTATATATATACTAATCAAAGTCGGTTGATTGTGTGGTGTACAAGCATAGAACTAATAGTCTCCTATTACTACTAGGACATGACATTGGCCACCGACTTTGTATTCCAAAGTCAAGCCATGTCACAACAATAAGGAATTGGGTGTGTCTAATTATTTGTGTTATCACAAAAGCCTCACATATCGTGCCAATTCTGCACAATAGTGCACTTTTTCAATCCTCTTCTTCAGTTTTGGGTTAAGATACATATTGTTGTTATACAATACTCAATATAAACATATATCTATAAATGGTAGAAATCACTATCCACAAATATCCCTACTTACTATCGCACATATCACTGCCATTTGCATTATAACCAATGTTCCACCTCCTAAATTCTCACAGAAAATGTTGTTTATGGGGGTACTTTCCTATCAGAGTTTCTCTTTATAACCAATAGTCTATTTGGTATCCCTTTATGACGTGTATGCTGAGTGAGGAAAGAGAATGCTTGAATGACGTGTATATATGATTACGCAATTAAAGCCATGTGGTAGGTATCATGTTTATCTGCCTTATGTCCTTTGAAATATTCACTTTAAATAGCCTCATTTTTCGTTGGCAATATTTATGTTTCAGTCCCGCCATTTTGGTAGAACATTACATTTCTGTATATACCATAACACTTGCTTAATATAGGCAAAGGCATTACATTTTTGTGTATACCATAACACTTGCTTAATATAGTCAAAGGCATTACATTTTTGTGTATACCATAACACTTATTTAATAGAGGGAAAGGCTTTTTTTATTTTATTTTATTTATTTATTATTATTTTTTTTAATGTAACAGCGAAAGGCTTCTGTCAGTACACTAATCATGTCTTTGTTGCATCGCAGTCCAACACACGAAAAACATTGGATGCAAACCAAACCCTTTAATATATTGAGACGTGTAACCATCTGAATACAAAGCACATTAATTCAACTAAAAAATGAAAGAATTACATAGTCCATGAATGGTGTTAGGTTCTTAGGACTCAAATTGAAAGGTTGGACACTCTATACAGGTTCACAGCTAACAAATTTGATAGTACTTCATTCTCCTAGAGGAAAAGTCTTAATTGTTTCTAGTCCCAAATCCTTTTCCCATTTCACAAATGGCAGCCCAACTAGCTCTAAGATTCTCTCTCTTCCAATAAGGCACATAAAAAAAATGCCGTTTGCTCACACTCCTCAAAAATTCTCAAACCACTTTTTAGTGAAGCCTAGGCATGCATGATTTTCGTTAAAACAATGATACATACACACTACCTATTGTCTGTCGTCTATACACATCATCTAAAATGTAAATATATATATTCATAAATTGTGGATATTTTATAAATATTAATCTTCACAATTTGCGGGTATTGATATCTATAATTTGTAGATAGATATATGTCCACATTAAGTAGTGTATATATCTCGGTGTGCAACGATATTTATCATTTTCATTAATAACCTAAACCTAGCAACTTCTCCATCAATGCCGCTTAAAAGTTCTGCTTTTTGGGTTAATAAGGAAATCAGCCTATCGATCAGAGAGGATACTACAGTCTTTGCCATATAGCCTCTCTTTACTCCAAGGAAACATATATCATAAAAATTCTTCTTCTTGCTTTAGTTCATTTCTGATGTCAGTGCTTGAGGTTGAGTTGACTCGGCGAGTGATGAGAGTGTTGGGTTGGAGTTGGAGAAAAATTATGGTTTGTGCTTTTTGGAGATCCCAGATGGGTTTGATGGGTTGGTGAGAGAGAAGGTTGAGGTTGAGAAAATGAAGTGTGTGAGATTGTGTTTTTGAAGAAAGGGGTGAATGAGCTAAGGGCTTAATCTTGAAAATGAGAGATCTAGTTTGAGGTGGTTGGTGTCCCGAGAGAGGGATTTGCTTAAGACTAAGATTGATGATTTGGTTGAGGAAACTAAAGGGTTGAGAGACAAATTGAGAAACTGAAAGTGGAATGTGAAGGAAGAATCGGATGAAAGGGAATTGGAGGTGTCTGCGAGGTTGATTGAGGGATTGAAGAGGGAGAGAATGTTAAAAATCAAGCACCGTCTCTCTCTCTCTAGAATCTTCTCTAGAGCTTTCTAGAAATTTCTATATGTCTCTCTAGAAGCTTCTCTCTAGAGCTTTCTATAGGTTTCTCTTACTCTCTAGAAATTTCTAGAACCCTCCCTAGAAATTTCTCTATCTCTAGAAGTCTCTACAAGATACCACTATCTAGAGACTTCCATACACAAGAATGTCTTAGAAACTTGGTGAAGAGTTGATTTTGCCATCATTACAAGAATGTCCTAGAAATTCTCAAGCTAGTATAAATAGGGAGCAATGGATCCCATTTTGAAGTGTGAAGTGAAGTATTAGTGAAGTAGTGTGAAGCTAAGTAAAGCAAAGAGTAAAGTCCTAGTGTGAGTGCTTAGGTGTCTAAGAGTAAGGTGTGTACAGGTGGTCTTATATAAGAGTGAATGTGTTGTAAGCTAATGTATTTGAGTGAACATAAATATTTGTAAAGTGTTTTTTAGTGAGTTTATTCACTTCAAACTCAACGGAGAAGTGTGAAACTGTGCGATAAGTTAGCTTTAGAGTTTAGACACGTTTTTTACTTTGCTGGCTAATGAAACGAAAGTGTTGAAGCTTCTGTCCACTTTCCGAAAACCTTTCTCTCTCCTAAATTTCGAAAATTTAAGCCAAATTCTGCACCTAGATCCGGAATTTTGGTGTTGCACTTACCTTGTACCTTTTTTTAGTCAAAACAGTTTTTGGGTTTTTGCTATCAGAACCTTAATGAAATGTTTGTTGAATTAAATTGAAATTATTAGTTTCTCCCAATGCGTTGGTTTCAGCTTGCGTCATGCAACAATTAACCAATAGATTAGATAGTGGCAAGAAATTCGGGGCAATCTCTGTTAAGGGCAAAACAAAACAAGACCAATGTGTGGCACGGAAAACGATCCGTGGAGACAGTGGCAAAGCAACGGCGACTAAGTAGGAGATAGAAGAGAGACACATAGCGAGCATGAAGGTTAGAGCATATGGAGATGTCAATGTGGAGATGTACACAAAAAGAAAAAAAATTGATGGCATATGTGCAAATTGAAAGTTTAAATTTGGGAACTCCAAAATTAGGAACTCAAACCAATATGCAAAATTTAAATAATAATAAGCAACAACTATAAATAATAATCGACAACATTTATCTTTTGAATATAATATAAAAAATAATGAAATAAATCTCAATTTATAAATGTCAAATTTGAAACCTACACTCCGTATACTAAATGATACATTAAATTTGACAATTTAGTTAGAATTGTACATGCGTTATAATTAGCCGTTAAATTGGGGCATCGTGAAGTTGCTCTCCTTTGGAACTGGAGATGCCCTTATTAATTTGGGTTCTTGATTTTGGGTTTTCTGAGCTAAAAAGGTCGGGTGTGTTGGGTAGAAAATGTGGGAAAATTATTAGGTACTCCGGGTGTACATTAAATGCGTACTCCCTCCTCTCACAGAAATGGTGGGTCCCATCATAAATTTAATTAGCGGGACCCACAACTTTTATGAGAGGAGGGAGTATGCATTTAATGTACTCCCGGAGTACCTAATAATTACCTGAAAATGTGGCTCGAATTGAAACTTGAATAATAAATTTTTGTCTTTCCCAAGGTGTTTGGTGTAATTTAGAGTTGCACATGCTGACTAAAACGAAACTATTTTGCCGGCTTTGGCACAAAGGTGAAGTTTAGGTACTAAAGTAAATTGGGTAATAAAAAGAATAAGGGGTCTAGGTGTATCTTACCTTTTAATTAATGGAAAGTTCATCCCAAATTTCACATACTTTTCTTTTGTCTTTTATCGTGATTATTTTGTGAGGAAAAGTCTTTTATTGTGATATGGTGCAGGTGAAGTGAATTAGAAAAATGTATCATATTTAATGTGACAATTTTTCGTGACTATAATCAGGCTCTATATCTATTTTAACGCGCATACAATCACAATCTT
This sequence comes from Fagus sylvatica, assembly GCA_907173295.1. Lineage (NCBI taxonomy): Eukaryota > Viridiplantae > Streptophyta > Magnoliopsida > Fagales > Fagaceae > Fagus > Fagus sylvatica. The sequence goes on from OU015765.1 coordinate 44,433,368, forward strand.
GTACCCAACTTGTAAGGAAATTGGGGGCAGTGTGCAGCGCCACCTTCTCTTTTTCTCTGCACCTCACTCCCTCACGTAGCTCTCTTGGCTACATTTTTCTCTCTTGCCAGCGCTTTTTTTTTTTTTTTTTGCTAAATACGAATCTCCATTAACCAGTAAGCGAAATACAACGAAAATCTTTAAACCATAACTCTTCCAAGAGGTTAGAGATTGTTAGGAAAATAAATAACAGAGAGTTCTTGCGGAGTGCACAACTTGGCCAGCGTGTGTGCTGGATGTGTGCTGCTCTCCCTTCATTCAAATGCACAACATTATTTTATAGAAGATGTTTCCAACCATCTCATTAAAATTAGCTTGACTTTGTGGCAACCAACCCATGCCACTTTTTCCTTCTTGTTTGCCGCGCCCATGTGACTCATTTTCTTCTTTGTATTTTCTGGCCCACTTCTTTTGACTAATAAGCTCATCACTCTCCTTTTTCCTCCTTGTTTACCGCAACAATTGTCTTCTTTTACGACAATGAGATGATCTAACTGAAGTCACCAATTATAGGCCCTCTACCATTGGGAAGCTAGTATAATCATTGAATTTCTCCTCACCTCTTTGAAGCCTTTTAGCCTCTATAAAATGCCTACTGAAACAGACGTCCTGCTGAAAGACGTTTGCATTTTTGTATGGCTTGTGGACTGCCTTCATGCAAACTTGTTTGCTTTTGGGTTTTTTGCCTTCCTCTACCAACACTTAAGCCCAATCTGGATATGACCTGAATGCAGGTCAAAATTAATCCTGTTTAACTCATGAGGATTGCTTTGTAGGGAAGTTCTATTTGGGGATAATATTCTATTTGCATTTATTGACAAAGAGGATATGGAAAAAGGTGTTGAGATAGAGCCCATGGTCCCATGGACCTTCGGTCAATATCTTGTCCTCCTGAAAGAGTTGATGGGGTCTCTCAACCCTCGGCCTTTATGTTCAATACATGCCCATTTTGGGCTAATGTTTTCAATCTTCCTATGTCGAGTATAAGTATCTATTGTACACATAAATTCAAACCAATTTATACTTGAATTGATTTTTTTTTTTGGCTTAGTACTAAACTAAGTGAAATTTATCAACAGTTATAAATTGTGAACTTTTGTGGATCCAATAAGGGGGAAAACCAATATGCAAGTATGGAACAGGACGTGTGAAACAATTAGTTAAGTTTTGAGGAAATTGCCACAAAAAAGTGATAAGGATGTTGTGGTCCTTGTGGACATGCAAGTGGAATGCAGGGTATATGCCTTTTGATGTTGAAATTTTTCAGGAGATTCATAATTCTAGCAAAAAGTGAGGGATAAATCTGATGCAAAGTTAGGTCTCCTTTGAAGTACTAGAAGAATGAAAAGTGATACATTTGAAACATTTATAAATATATGTGAAATTAAACAATCTGAAAAAAATGAATTTGCAATGCAGTGCTTGCATGCTACAGGGAAAAGAAAGAATAACAGTAACATCTTCTTTTTTTTTTTAATCTAGGGTAGACCCTAAACATACACAAAAGTAAAAATGAATTTGAAACGATGGCTGCATGCTACAGGGAAAGAAAATAACAGTAACATCTATGTTCATTAAAACCATACCATGCAGAGGTGCTTTGACCACAACTATGCTGAACTCTTCATGCCAGGTAGATATAGAAATTAAGAGCTCTGGACAGCAAGTTCTCATATCAATGAAAGAACGAATTACAGTGATAGATTTAGAGAGAAGCAGAGACAGACAGAGAAGAGAGAAGCACAGAGAGAATAAACTATATTGTGTATTCTACTGAATCATGTACAAATAAGGAATATATATAGGCCTAGTCTAGTGTATGGTATAGTAGAAACCCTAGGAAACCCTAGACTAGTACAATAACAATGGTATATAATATATACATATTAACATCCCCCCTCAAACTCAAGGTGGTTTGAAAGAAGCCATCTTGAGTTTGGAAACAAGATCACGAAAACGACCAGGAGGAAAAGTCTTCGTAAAGATGTCAGCAGTCTGATCAGAAGAGCTAACTGGAAGAAGATGTAGGATGCCAGCAGACAGATGATGACGCACAAGATGACAATCAATCTCGATATGCTTGGTGCGCTCATGGAAAACATCATTATGCGCAATCTGAATAGCACTACGGTTGTCACAATGTATAATAGTCGGTGAAGAATGTGTAACACCCATATCTTCCAACAGCCAACGAAGAGCAAGAAGTTCAGAAGTAGTATCAGCCAAAGCACGATACTCTGCCTCAGTACTAGAGCGAGACACAATATGTTGTTTCTTACTGCGCCAAGAAATAAGAGAATCTCCCAAAAAGAAACAAAATCCAGTAGTAGAGCGGCGGTCAGTAGGATCCCCGGCCCAATCAGCATCAGAATAAGCACAGAGGTCAAGGGTGGAGTGAGCAGAGAAGTGAAGTCCGTGAAACATAGTACCCTTGATATAGCGAAGAATGTGAAGCACTGCAGCATAGTGTGTAGAATGGGGAGCAGATAAGAATTGACTCACCAAATGAACAGCATGAGCAATATCAGGGCGGGTTACAGTGAGATAAACTAAGCTGCCAACAAGCTGACGATAGAGAGTGGCATCATTGAGAGGTGTGCCATCCAAGGGAGTAAGGCGAGCATTCATCTCAAGGGGTGTAGAAACAACTTTAGTGTCAGTCAGGCCAGTACGAGATAACAAGTCAGAGGCATACTTAGCCTGAGAGAGATAATAACCAGTGGAATCAGAAGAGACCTCAAGGCCTAGAAAGTAGCTCAGATGACCAAGATCTTTCATCTCAAATTGTTGGTGGAGAAATAGCTTGAAATCAGAAATGCCAGAGTGATCATCCCCAGTAATGATCATGTCATCAACATAAAGTAGAAGAAGAATCATACCCTTATCAGATCGGCGGATAAATAATGCTGTATCATGAGAACTGGATGAGAAGCCAAACTGATGTACAATACTGCTAAACTTGGCAAACCAGGCTCGAGGAGCTTGCTTAAGACCATACAGAGCGCGACGAAGGAGGCAAACTTTGTCAGAACAGTCTGAATAGCCTGGAGGTGCCTGCATATAGACTTCTTCAGTGAGTTCACCATTTAAAAAAGCATTCTTAACATCCATCTGAAAAAGAGGCCACTGATGAACTGCAGCAATAGCAAGAAGACTACGAACAGAGGTAATACGAGCAACAGGGGCAAAAGTCTCCTCATAGTCTATCCCATATTCCTGAGCATATCCTTTGGCAACAAGACGAGCCTTATACCGTTCAATAGAGCCATCAGATTTGGTCTTGATCTTGTAGACCCATTTGCAGCCAATGGCAGATTTACCATGAGGCAAATCAACCAAGTCCCAAGTATGAGTCTTCTCCAAAGCCTGAAGTTCCTCTGTCATTGCTTGCTGCCAAAGAGGGTTAGTGCAGGCCTCACGATAGGTGTGAGGCTCATGAAGGGAAAGCACGGCTGAAAAACAAGAATAATCACGCAAATGAGCAGGAGGTGCTCTTACCCGGTCAGAACGACGAAGGGGGAGGAGAGGAGGCTGATCAGTGACAGGATCCACAGGCGGTGCAGATTCTTGGGGCGAAGCCGGAGAGTCAGCAGGAGGAGCAGCAAGAGGGAGGTCAGGAGTCTGATCAAGGACAGGGTCCACAGCTAGTGGAGGTGCTAGAGGAGAAGTCGGAGAATCAACAGGAGATATAGGAAACAAAGGTAGTGATGGATTAGTGAAAAATGAAGGGGTGGAACAAGTTGTAAACTTGGACAGGGAATTAAACATAGTATGTTCCCAGAAAACAACATGACGAGAAATGCGAAGACGTTGAGAGATAGGATCCCAACAACGATAACCTTTGTGTTCAATCCCATACCCAAGAAAACAACATAGACGAGATCGAGGTTCTAATTTGGAATGTTCATGCGGCTGAAGTAAAACAAAACATGCACAACCAAAGACGCGAAGAGAAGAGTAGGAAGCTGGAGTACCATAGAGACGTTCAAAGGGAGTCACATTTTGGAGAGCTGAGGATGGAAGACGGTTGATGGTATAGACAGCGGTGAGAGCAGCTTCCCCCCAAAAACGTTCAGGACATGAAGCAGAAATGAGGAAAGCCCTAACAGAGTCAAGAATGTGGCGGTGTTTGCGTTCAGCCCTACCATTTTGCTGAGAGGTTCCTGCACAAGAACGCTGAATAATAGTGCCTTGTGTGTGAATGAAATCAAGAAATTGGGAGTCTCTATATTCCATGGCATTATCAGTGCGAAAGATTTTAATGGTTTTTGAAAACTGGGTGGAGATCATGTGGGCAAAAGTGCGATAGATTTGAGATAATTCAGAGCGATTGTGCATAAGGTAAATCCATGTATACCGAGAGAAATCATCAACAAATATGACAAAGTATTTAGATCCACCTACAGTAGCAGTGGGACTAGGTCCCCAAATATCAGAGTGAATCAAGTCAAAAGAGGCATGAGAAAAGGAGTCACTATTATTAAAAGATAAAGCGGGCTGTTTGGCCAACTGACAAGATACACAATCAACTGAATCATGTTTGACTTGACCCAAAAAACCACTAGAAATTAAAGTGCGAAGTTTTTGAACTGACACATGACCTAAACGTAAATGCCAAAGACTTAAAGGAAAAACAGAAGTAGTAGGAGCAACATGAGACGGAGGGGGTGTCGATGTGGTAGGTAGGTGAAGGGAAGTGAGCTCGAACATCCGTCCCACTCTACGGCCGGTCCCAAGAACCTGATTCGTCCGAGGATCCTGCACACGACAACCAGAAGAACCAAACCACAAGTCAAAACCAAGTTCACATAATTGACCAACAGAGATGAGATTAAGAGTGAGGTTGGGAATAAGATATGTGTCAGATAGAGATAGTGTAGAGGTGGAAACAGAACCAGTATGACTAGCAGCAAGGTGCGAGCCATTAGCAGTTTGAATAAAAGGAGCATGAGTAGTAGGAATAATAGAAGAAAATAGCTGAGAATCAGGAGACATATGATTACAACAGGCAGAATCAAAATACCAAGTATTACCTGAGACAGCAGAGGAAACCTTATCAGAGGAGGACAAAAATTGTTTGACCATGGTAAAGACCATTGGTCCTAACTCACTAACCGAGATAGATGAGAGAGAGGGATCAGAGGGTGAGTCTTCAGCAGCAACAGCGACAGAGTGATTAACAGGCCTTGGAAGAATGCCTGATTGACCTGGCTTGGGAGGCTTGGTAGGGCAATTGTAGATAATGTGACCAATCTTGTGACAGTACCGACATTGGATGATCGGGCATTCAGCCAGAAGATGTCCCTGCTTATGACAGTTCTTGCAATATTTCGGACCATTCCTAGATGAGGAAGAGCTTGAAGGACGTGTAGCAGTAGCAAGGACCGCATCAGGGTGATGGGGTTGGAGAGTGCGAAGACGGGTCTCATGAGAGAGAAGCTGACTCATAGCAAATGCCAGAGTAGGAAGAGGGACCTGCTGAAGCAAAGTAGCACGAACTGGTTCAAACTCAGAAGTCAAGGCCATCAGGAACTGGATAAGATGAAACTGATCTCGTTTGGTAGCTAAGATCGCTGCATCTTCAGGATCCTTGACAATATGGGTAGACTGTTCCATTTGATCCCAAATAGACTGCATACCAGAAAGAAACTCATTGATCGGTTGTCTGGGCGTTTGCTTCATATTGACAAGAAGACCCCAAAGTTGATATTCGTGAGAAAGGCCAGCAGTAGTATAGTGACGACTCAGAAGATCCCAAACATCCTTAGCATTTTCATATCGACCAAATTGCTGATGAATGGAAGGTACAGTAGAGTGACGAAACCAGGTGATGATTTGGTGATTCTTGCAATCCCAATCTTCAAGACGATCAGCAAATTTTGTGTCTTCTTCATCCTTAGAACGAACAGGAATTTGGATTTCACCTGTAACATAACGCCATAAACGATGGCCTTTGAGGAAGCTGCGCATGTCTTGGGACCACAAAACATAATTGTGCCCATTGAGAATGGTGGTAACAGTCTTGGGAAGTTCATTTTTATCCATCGGAAATACCTGAAAATAACAAATGAGAAAAACAATAAAGCAACAAAATAAAATTGGGTAAGTACTCTTTTTTTTTTTTTTTAGGGCTGACGTCAGCAGTGAGGAGGGCTGACGTCAGCAGTGAGGACCGGTGACGTCACGGGTCGGGGCGCGGCGCGGGTCGGGGCGCGGCGCGGGTCGAGGTGCGGGTCGAGGCTCGGGTCGGGGCGCGGTTCACGCGCGGGTCGGGGCGCGTGTACGGGTCGCGCGTGGATCTGGGGCAAAAAATACGCCGGAATCTTCACCGGCGCGTGGCGGCGCGTGGAGCACTTTCCGGCTTCGATTTTTCTGGTGGAGCTTCGTCTTGACGAGACGAAGCCGTGGATGTCTCTGGAAAAATAAACGGAGCAGCCTAGAGGCGGCAGCGGAGATCAGAACCTGCGGGTTTGCCGGAAGCTTCACCGGCGCGTGGCGGCGCGTGGAGCGTTTTCTGGCTTCGAGATTTCTGGTGGAGCTTCGTCTTGACGAGACGAAGCTGTGGATGTCTCTCAAAAGATAAAAGGAGCAGCCTAGAGGCGGCGGCGGAGATCAGAACCTGCGGGTTTGCCCGAGACAGATGAGACGCGTGGCGGAAATCAAGCTCTGATGATCAAAGCAGTAGGCAGATCAGGAGGAACGGAGATCTCTGGAAGCAATTGCAGGGTGGAAATCAAGCTCTGATGATCAGAGCAGTAGGCAGAACAGGAGGAACGGAGGTCTCTGGAAGCAATTGCAGGAGAAGAGAGGCACGGCTGTTGTTTTTGAAAAAACTGTTTTCAGAAAAATCTATACTAGTTTTAAGAATCACAATGCCAAAGGATTAATTTGGCTCTGATACCATGTTAGATTTAGAGAGAAGCAGAGACAGACAGAGAAGAGAGAAGCACAGAGAGAATAAACTATATTGTGTATTCTACTGAATCATGTACAAATAAGGAATATATATAGGCCTAGTCTAGTGTATGGTATAGTAGAAACCCTAGGAAACCCTAGACTAGTACAATAACAATGGTATATAATATATACATATTAACATACAGGAAGCATATAAGCTCTTGTGGAACCATTTCCTCCAGACGGGTGACAGTATTAATTGCTATGCGCACAATTGTTAGGCTGTTACAGTTTTTTATAATATGCTTCTGAAGTTTAGGCATTGCTGGTTCCTGAATCACTACCATCTTTAACAAACTGCATTGATCAATTACTAATATCCTTAGTTCCTCAAATCATTCTGCTCCAAATTCAAGCACCTCACCACTGTAGGCATCATGCAGATAGAGCTCCTTTAGAGAAGGCAAAGCCCCAAGGGCCTCAAGCGGGCTGTTCTTCAATTTTGACCATTTCAGCTCTATTTTACACAAACCGCTTAGTGAGCGAATCCATCTTGGAATGTTGTGCAACCTCCCTCCAAGAAATAGATTGTTAATCATTTGAGGGAACTTATCAACATAATTCAAATCAAGATACTCATCTATGCTCGCTGACTTCACATACAAAGAAGTAAGATGTTCCATCTTCTCAATGGATGCACACAAATCCTTTCCGTCTTCTTTCTTGAGCTCGGTGATCCCCAGTTTCCTCAGTTCAGTCAATGTCCCCAGCTCCTCAACAATGCTCCCCTTCTTGTTGTTCACCTAGATAATTGACAGCTTCTGTAACAATTCCAAATGACCAATTCCTGGAGACACCTCTGCTCCTACAGCAGCATGATTTTTGTCTTTGTCTTGAAAACTAACTAACAAATAGAGCAGCTTATGAAGTTCACCGATCTCTTCCGGCAACGTGGTAACAAAAGTTTGTCTAAGGTCCAAAATCATCAGGTTCTGAAGCTTCTTAATAGATTGTGGAACCGACTTTATCTTTGTGTTCCTTAGACTCAGGTACCTTAGAAGGAAGAGTTTGACAACTTCTTTAGGAAAATGTTCCAAGGATGCATCTTCCAAATCTAGAACTTTCAATAACTTGAATTTGCTGAAAAGTTCTCTAGCCATTGATTCCAAATGATTGTCTACCCCGAATATAGAAAAGCTACGAACATGAGAGAAGTCCTTCCCTTGTAATGTAGAGGTGGAGCAACTATGGAGAGACAAGCGCCGGTGTTTCTGATCCAAATTTGTGTGTGGTTTTGTAATAACAGTAAAGAAGTTGTCTTTTTTAGACTTGGAAAGGATGAACCCCCTTACAAGATTATAAACTCGGCAACTCTTTACTCGCCCTTCAAAATTGCATTTGTTGGCATGAACCAAGCTCATTTGAACTAGTTCATCAAGGTATTCATCTGCCACCTGCTCCAGAGTTTGACCAACTTTTTCAACAATAAACCCCTCTGCTATCCATAAGCGAATCAATCTTCTGTGTGTAACAGAGAAATCTTCAGGAAAATTGCAGAACTACATGAAACAAGACTTGAGATTGGAAGATAGATGGTAGTAACTCTGCAATAATTTTCCAATATATTCAAGACTTCCTGGTTCAAACTCAAGACTGTCATGGACTTTCTTTAACTCTGTCACGGTACTAGGCAGATTATTTTTCAAGCTCTTGCCAATTGCAACAATCGCATGTGGCAATCCTTCACATCTTTTCAAGATTTTCGTTTACCATTTGGGAAGGCCTTTTTACAGAAGAGCTCCGAAGCCTCTTCCCATGTTAATGGATTAAGATTGAGATCATAAATAAAATCACGAGAGCTTGCACAATAAGAAGCTAAGTTGCGTTTACGTGTGGAGATGATTATTCTACTTCCCTGATTATTACTAGAAAGTACACTTTTAATGCAATTCCACTCATCTTCACTCCAAATACCATCTAAAACAAGGATGTACCTTCTTTGTTGTAAATACTGACTCAACATCTCTCTTCTATCCATTCCTTGGTGCACAAGTAATCCCAATTTCATGCAGATTTCATTTAACAAATCCTCGCAAGAGCGTGGAACAGGAATCCAAGCAAGACATTCAAAATTTCCCTTCACCATTTTATAGACTTGATGGATAAGAGTGGTTTTACCCGAGCCAGCACCTCCAAATACTGAAATATCTACCTCCCTTGATTCATTGCTGAGAATAAGACAACAAAGTTCCTCTCTGCGCCTCTCAATGCCCACAAGATCGTCATCCCTGGAAAATGGATAAGTCTCTGGAGGAATCTCTGCTGCATTAGAACTTGAAGCAACATCAGAGGGACAAACGCGAAATGCATCTGTGGCTTTGATGGCGTCGATCTTGTCTTTGATAGCTTTCATTGCAGAGGACAAGCGATGGTTTGCAATTGGATGAGCAACACCATGAAGAAATTTTGTGAACCGATGATGATGGACGTGTTCAGGAACATCATAAATGTACTTATCAATTGCATCCTCAATTTCATAATCTAAATCCCGCACTATTTCAATTCGATCCTACAAACCTTCAGTGTTTTCTCTTCCTTCTGTGTCCTTCAGGTAGCCTTTCAGCGTACTCAACAATTTTCTGACCACTTCAACAACATGGTGCACCGCATTATGACTTAGATTCTGGAGGACGAGTACCAAATTATCAATTAGAGCTATTATTGCTCCTGCAAGTGCAGTTTCCTCCATTCTATGTTTTCTCTCTTCAAGTTTGTATTTTATTTCTCTCTGCTTGAGCTAAAGTTGTTTTGGTAATCAGCTTTTGGAGATAATCCATTGATCAACTTTCTTACTTCTTAAATACTATGTTTTAGTCTTTTATTATTATGAAAATACTGTGACTTCGTCCTAAATGCAATTAGGAGGAAACTTCAAATACACACGCGTGGGAGATCATATGACTATTTCTACGTTTCTTATCTCATTTTATGAAATATAACGAAAGTTGACCAATGCAAGTGGTTGGCTAGGAAGCTCGTTTGAGGTTACAAGCAAAACAAGTACAGGACTAAACTCAACTTTCTTTATGGGGCATGTTTTGTTATTTTATTAAGAAAAAAAGATATGTAGTAAAATACTAATGGAATATAAAATGAAACCCCTTGGGGGGAGGGGGATTCTTCTTTTTACTTGAGAGATTCAATTTCAAAGTGTCAAATTGGACTGGAAAAAGTACATTACATTTCATTGCTTCTTTTTCCATTCCAATTTTTATGTCAAATTGGTTTGCTTAGTCACTCCATTGTAAAATAGTAAGTATCATTTTTTCTCAGTTGATCGCATCATTATGTTTTCACTCTAACTATTCTGCATTTATTGCTCATATACACAATAGCATGGACATAATGTACTAAACAATTAGCAAAAACATAGAGGCAAAGAAATTGGATCCAGCTAGGTTGCAGTAATCAGAAAAAAATATGTTGGTCACATGAGGAAGCAGTACCTAGGACTCCGATCATAGACTACTACTTCACAGAACCTGGGACATGGTGGACAGGTACTTTCTTCCTTACCTGTATTTTTATCCTCTTTGGGCTCTACGGGCTTCACTTCTTCCACGGTCAATATGGAGGCATAACAAAGCTTCTTCCCTAACACGCAGGTCAATTTGGCCGAGTCAACATCTTCACCAATCACCACCAACTGATCTTTATATGACCCTTCCAGTGCCACCGAGCTCACACCTATAGAATAAATGAACATTATGTTGAAAAAAAAATATTTTGGTGGGCCCTCACACTTATACTCACACTCACACTCACAAGGCACTCACACCACTCACAATAGAATAAACTCACACTCTTACAACACAAAGGGAGAGAGGGTGGAAAGGGAAGAGGAGAGAACTTATTGTATTGTATTTTTCTTCTACACTCTTGCTTACAATTGACAAATGCTTAGCTTTATATAACCCCTAAGCATTCTCATAACATCCACTATCTTTATTACATAACTCCCTCATGCATTCACTTCATAAACTCTTACTTTCATAACTCTCTACGAAACTCCTCACAAGCATTCACTTAATCGTTAACTAACACAAAAAACTTATAACATTAATAAACAAGTTTAACTTCTAACACATTATTAGTACCCTATCGAGTGTTCAATGAGTTTAGAAACACAATTGTTGACATGACCTATTATGATTGATGCAAAATAAAAATGATGTTCGTGGTTGATTCAGATGAAAGTAATGTTGCTCAAATCATAACAAGTCATGTCAGTCGTTTTATCTTTAGTGTTTGATGCTAACCATCCGTTGTTGCAGCAATCTTCATGGCCTTGGTTCTGCATTTGTCGCTAGTCATATGCACCTTGATAACTATTTTTTAGCTACACCATAAGATGAAAATGCACACCATAATTAATTTCTAATTATATATACCAAAGCTTTTCTTGTTTTCTAGCTAGAGCTTGGTGGAATATTAATGCATTTACCTACCTTCATTTTTGGAGGAGGGACAACAAGAAGAAGCAAACTCTTTCTTGATCCCTGTTAGAGAACTCTGATGAGTTTAATCAGTGTTAATGAAGAAACAAAATTGTAGGTGCATTTGTATAGCCAAGTGGATAATGCATGTACTTAATTGTTAATAAAAAGTAAACAACTTCTTTAAGTATATAGTTGAACCAACATGTGCACTTAGAGCTGTGGGGAATGGAATTTTAATGTTTAGTTGATATACTACTTAGTACTAAAGTCTTGCCAGTTCTGTCCAGCAGTGCAACTTTCTATTGTCTTATGTTAGACGTGCACTGTACATGCCCTTATATTATATAGTTGTGTGGAAATTGGAATGCGTACTTTACTCTAGTTTTACTTTTACATTATACTGGAAATGCTATCGATGCTTGACGTATAGGATGATATGTATGGATGACGTATAGGATGATATGTATGGAGCACCAGAGTTCCATTTGTATTGTGGACTCGGTTTGTTTGTGAAGGAAGTTCGTGTAGAAGCATTCTAGAGTTTTTGACTCATTTTGGTAGGGAGCAAGTGGGGTATTTGCTAAGATCACATAGAGAGTCTAACTATATAAAGTTTTTGTAAGTATAGGTTATTGTAATTGTTTCTTCTATAATGGATTTCTTACATGATATAATCCCTCAGAGTAGTTTTTTCTTTGAACAATATTTTAGTGATTTCTCACTTTGTCACTAAAATATGTGTTTCTTTTACTATTTTCATTAATATTGTTTTTAAAGTTGGTAAGTTATAACTGTGATAAGATAAGTCTTTGTGTTATTTGTTTGGAACAAAACATAAGTGCATCAATTAATATATTGTTTAGGTATTTTGGGTTTAAACCAATAATTTTCGTATATGTATATGTATATTTATATAAAAATAATAATTATAATATGTGCAATATATACCTACATATCTAAGCCTTCGATTATGCTATGTAGGAAAGTGATTTTATTCATATTATTGTTAGCTGGTTGGCCGAGACAAGCTAGCAAAGGCCATCGCTGAGTCCAATGGCATTCATTAGCTGCCTAGATAACTTGGAGACTTGGAACATCCTTGGGCATAAGAGTGCTTAAGAGTGGTGCACATGGAGCTATTAAATGGAACTCTAAAATCTTTAATGACAACGAAGTTAATTACTTCTCATAATTGTGACAGTGAGGACGTTATGGTCATGAAACAAAAAAGAAGAGGCCTGATATAATTGGTTGCTAGTTTAAAGAACTTTTTTCAGTTAATCTGGGCAGTACACTATGAAATGAAATCAGATTGCAGATAGGGTAAAACTTAGGTACATTGTTTGTGTTTCATTAGTTAATGCAACCATGTGTTTGAATTTAATTAAAAACCTAATGTACTTAACCTAAGAAACTTTACCTAAGTTTTACCCTTGCAGATATATGTAGTTGAGGAAGCTAATTAATTGAATCGAACTCAGTTAAGGGTTTTGGAGGAAGTTGCAATAATGGAACTGAGACTAGTTCACTTTAGCTGTGGATCAATCGGGTAAGGGAATTGATGATATATAGGTCGTCTATTGCGAAAATTAAATAAAGCCCAGTTGATAGAACAATTCTTTTATTGATTTCAATTTTTTGTAATTTAAAAAAAAAAAAAATTACGTACATCTTTCCAAACACAATTTTAATTTAGAAAACAACATAAATCTTTTTTCCCAATCTCAAAAGTAATTTTTTATATTTTTTAGAACATTTTTATATTATTAAAAAAGAAAAAGAAAAAAGAAACACACGCATAACCATTCAATGGAGTATTGTATTATTTCAGCCATTGGGCAAAAGATCAACCTAGCAAATAACAAGAACAAGAATCTAACACATCTCAAGGTAACACTCCAATCAACACAATGCACTAAATTAACAAACAAAGAGAGCCAAACAAAAGAAAGAAAAAAATCAAATCTCATAAATCAGGGTTGCAATAATCAGAAAATTAAAATGTTGATCACATGATGCAGCAGTAACTTGGACTCGGATCATACACTGCCGCTTCATAGAATGTGGGAAATGGTGGATATTGAAGGCAAATGGGTAACTGAGGACAGCCACTACAACTTGTTGAAGATGTACTTTCAGGATTCTCTGTCTTCTCATCTTCTGGTGGTTTCTCTTCTGGCTCTTGTTTTTCCTTCACTTCTTCCACACTCAATAAGGTGGCATAGCAAAGCTTCTTCCTTAACGAGCAGGTCAAGTTAGCCGAGTCAACACCTTCACCAATCACCACCAATTGATCTTTATCAGACCCTTCTACAGCCACTGAGATCACACCTGTAGAATCAATGAACATGTAAGTTCCACCTTGATTATATATAGTTTTTGAAAAGCCAAAAAAGGTAGGAGAGTAATTTTGTGCTAACCATCTGCTTTGGCTGCAATCTTCATGGCCTTGGCTCTGCATTTGTGACAGGCCATTTGGACCTTGATAACTATTTTTTGCTACACCATATATATAAGATAAGAAGCACACTATGTAATAATTAATTTCAAAAAATATAACAAAGTTTTTTTTTGCATATGGTGTAATTAATATTGAGGTTTACCTTCATGTTTTAGAGGAGGCGACAATACAAGCTGCAGCCTATGTAGAGAACTCTGATGTGCTTAATCTGTGTTAATGATGAAAGAAATTGAAGGTCTTATATAGCTTAATGGAAAATAAACTTCCTACACCTATAAACTTTTCACTTTTATAGGTGCACCGTACATGAACTTATTATTATAGCCATGGGGAATGGGTATTAATCCAAGAATAATTTTAGGGACACACCCAATTTCACACACTTTTTCACAACCTATTGAAGTCGCACATTGCCATTGACGAAAAAAATTATAACTTATAGGTGGTACCATGGTGGGATCGTGTGATAATATTTGTCCACTAATCACAACCGGCCATTTTAATAGGTTGTAAAAGTAGATAAGGAATTGGGTGTGTCTGATTATTTGTGTTATCACAAAAGCCTCAATCCTACATATCGTGCCAATTTTGCGCAATAGTGCACTTTTTCAATCCTTTTCTTCAGTTTTGGATTAAGATACATGTTGTTATACAATACTCAATATGAACATAGTGGAAATCAATATCCACAAATATCCATACTTACTATTGCACATATCACTGCCATTTGCATTATAACCAATGTTCCATCTTCTAAATTCTTACACAAAAGGTTGTTTATAGGTACTTTCCTATCAGAGTTTCTCTTTATAACCAAAAGTCTATTTGGTATCCTTGTATGACGTGTATGCTGAGTGAGGAAAGGGAATGCTTGAATGACGTGTATATATAATTATGCAATTTAAAGCCATGTGGTGGGTATTATGTTTATCTGCCTTATGTCCTTTGAAATATTCACTTTAAATAGCCTTATTTTACGTTGGCAATATTTATGTTTCAGTCCCGTCATTTTGGTAGAACATTACATTTCTGTATATACCATAACACTTGCTTAATATAGGCAAAGGCATTACATTTTTGTGTATACCATAACACTTATTTAATAGAGGGAAAGGCTTTTTTTATTTTTATTTTATGTAATAGGGAAAGGCTTTTGTCAGTACACTAATCATGTTTATGTTGCATCGCAGTCCAACACACCAAAAACATTGGATGCAAACCAAACCCTTTAATATATTGAGATGTGTAACCATCTAAATACAAAGCACATTAATTCAACTAAAAAAAAATGAAAGAATTACATAGTCCATGAATGGTGTTAAGTAATTTGATAGTACTTAATTCTCCTAGAGGAAAAGTCTTAATTGTTTCTAGTCCCAAATCCTTTTCCCATTTCACAAATGGCAGCCCAACTAGCTCTAAGATTCTCTCTCTTCCAATAAGGCACATAAAAAAAAAAATGCCGTTTGCTTGCACTCCTCAAAAATTCTCAAACCACTTTTTAGTGAAGCCTAGGCATGCATGATTTTCGTTAAAACAATGATACATACACACTACCTATTGTCTGTCGTCTATACACATCATCTAAAATGTAAATATATATATTCATAAATTGTGGATATTTTATAAATATTAATCTATATACATATTAAAATGTAAATATATATATTCATAAATTGTGGATATTTTATAAATATTAATCTTCACAATTTGCGGGTATTGATATCTATAATTTGTAGATAGATATATGTCCACATTAAGTAGTGTATATATCTCGGTGTGCAACAATATTTATCATTTTCATTAATAACCTAAACCTAGCATGTCGATAGTCGACTCTTAGACATTCATGACTAATAGTATGTGCAAACGATGCACAAATTAAAAATTATATATCAATTAAAATAATCATTAATATTATGGACATTAACTAATAAAATAATTATTAAAAAAAATTACATAAAGAAACAATTATATATTTTATGTAACATTTATTTAAATGATAAAGAACCATAAATATGATGTTGGTAGACTCAGTACTTGGTTGTAATTGAAATGCTAAAGAACCATAAAAATCTTTTCCTACTCTCGGGCTGTTTTTGGCTATTTTTGATGGCCAACTGGCTATACTGTATGAGAGAACACGAATTGATTGGATCAGATCAACTACTTTTGGCAATTGCTGTGTGAGATATTTCGTCCCACATGTAAAGTGATCCATCTATTATTGCCTTTTGTCATTGGTAGGTGTGTGCTCAAACAAACAACCCAACAAGCCCAATTCAACACAGTCCAACCCGACACCTCAAGTTGACTTTCCTGGGCCGGGTCGAATTGAGTTCTACTTCTTTTCTGAAGCTTGGGTTAGGTCATGTTTGAGTTGTAAAATTTTTTAACATGAGTAACCCAACCTGATTCAAACTATCAGGTGGAAAATTACATTGCCGTTATCATCCATAGACTCCTGGCCCATTGCCTAAAAACCCAAGATTTAAGATCAAATGCACTGTGATGACTGAATAGTGATGACCCATATAAAATATTTTCACTTTATTATTATTATTAGTTTTTGATAGGTAGGTGTGCATGCTTTGACCCCAAGTGAAGGGGAATGGGAGATTCTGTTTCTTGGTATACAATATTTTTTACAACTTTTTTTTAACATTTGCTTAAGAAGATAAGTTATTATTTATTTTTACATAAGTCCGTCAATAACACAACTTTAGTATATATTATATAGAATTTGTCACTTGAGCAATTGCACAAAAAAAAAAAAAAAAATTGTATCTAGAGTTTTAATATGTGATAAAACTATAAAGTACACTCATCACAGCACACTATTTTTTATTTTTGGAGTGTCGCTCATGTTAGAGAACTTAATATTGCTTACCATTTCTGCAATAACTACTGCCAATCTTTATTACATTTTTGTTGTACTAGCCTTAAACTGTATTGATAATACTATATAATGATTTACTGGGTTGCTTTCCATTCCAACCATCTTCTTGTTGTTCTAGTAAACCACGGTTTCAACATCCTTTGGAATATGCCTTTCCTCCAGACGATCAAGAATATTGTTCGAAATGCACACCATCTTCAGGCAGTCGCAGTTTGTTATGGTCAGTTTCTGAAGTTTAGGCATTGCTGTTTCCCGAATCACCACCATGCACAATTGACTGAATTGTTCAATCTCTAACATCCTTAGTTCCACAAACCATTCTGTTTCAAATACCAGCTCCTCACCACTGTAAGCATCATGCAGATGGAGCTCCTTTAGAGAAGGCAAAGCCCCAAGGGCCTCAAGCGGACTGTTCTCCAATTTTGACCATTTGAGCTCTATTTTACACAAACCGCTTAGTGAGTGAATCCATCCTGGAATCATGTTGTGCAACCTCCCTCCAAGAAATAGACTCTTAATCATTGGAGGGAAGTTACCAACATAATTCAAATCAAGATACTCATCTATGCTCGATGATTTCACATACAAAGAAGAAAGATTTTGCATCTTCTCAATGGATGCACACAAACCCTTTCCGTCTTCTTTCTTGAGCTCGGTGGTCCCCAGTTTCCTTAGTCCAGTCAATTTCCCCAACTCTTCAACAGTGCTCCCCTTCTTGTTGTTAATTGCTTTGATAAGTAACAGTTTCTCTAAGAATTTCAAACGCCCAATTCCCGGAGACACCTCTGCTCCTACAGCAGCATGATTTGTCTTTGTCTCGAAAACCAACTAACAAATAGAGCAACTCATGAAGTTCACAGATCTCCTTGGGCAAAGTGTTAACAGAAGTTTTTCTAAGCTCCAAAATCATTAGGTTCTGAAGCTTCTTGATAGATTTTGGAACTGAATCTATCTTTGAGTTCCTTAGACTCAGGTACCTTAGAAGAATGAGTGTAAGAAATTCTTTAGGAAAATGATCCAAGGATGTATTTTCCAAATCTAGAACTTTCAATAACTTGAATTTGCTTAAAAGTTCATTAGGCATTGGTCCCCCAAACATAGAAAACGTACGAACCTGAGAGAAGTCGTCCTTTTGTATAATGGGAGAGCAATCGTGGAGAGATAAACGTCGGGTTTTCTCACCCAACCTTGTGTGTGAGTGTGAACTTCTAAGAACAGTGAAGAAGTTGTCCTCGTTGGACCTGGAAACGATGAAAATTCTTAAAGGATTAGAAACTCTGCAACTCTTTACTCGTCCTGCAAAATCCCATATGTCCACTTGAACCAAGCTCATTTGAACTAGCTCATCTAGGTACTCATCCGCCACCTGCTCCAGAGTTTTACATCCAGCTTTTTTCTCGATGAACCCCTCTCCTATCCACAACCGAACCAGTCTTCCACGTGTGACAGAGCGATCTTCAGGAAAATTGCAAAAGTACAAGAAACAAGACTTGAGATTAGGTGGTAGATGGTGGTAACTCTGCAAGTATGAGCGACAGACAAGATTTCTTGGCTCATACTCAAGGCTGTCATGGAAATTCTTGAACTCTAACTCATCATGCGGCCTATTTGACAAGAAAGTGCCAACTGTAACAATTGCATGTGGCAATAGTTCACATCTTTTCACTATTTTCTCAGACCACTCAACCAAATGTTTTGGACATTTATCATCTCGGAAGGCCTTCTTATGAAAGAGGTCACAAGCCTCTTTCCATGGTAAAGATTTAAGATCATGGATATAATCATGAGAGGTTGCACAATAAGAAGCTAAGTTGCGGTTACGAGTGGAGATGATTATTCTGCTATACTTGTTACTACTAGGAACCAAAGTTTTAATGCTGTCCCATTCATCTTCAATCCAATTGCCATCTAAAATAAGGATGTACCTTTTCTGTTGTAAATATGATTGCAGCCTTTCTCTTCTGTTAATTCCTTGGTAAACCGGTAATTCCAGTGCCTCGCAAATTTTCTCTAACAAGCCCTCACCAGAGCGTGGGACAGGAACCCAAGCATGGCATTCGAAATCCACCTTCACCATTTTATAGACTTCATGGATAATGGTGGTTTTACCCGAGCCAGCAGCTCCGAATACTGAAATTACTGCTTCCTTTGATTCATTGCTGCGAATAAGATGAAGAAGTTTCTCTCCGTGCCTCTCAATGCCCACAAGATGGTCATCCAAGGAAATTGGATAAGCCTCTGGAGGGATCTCTCCAGCCACAGAACTTGAAGCAACATCAGAGGGATGAACGCGAATTGAATCTGCAACTTTGATGTTTTTGATGTTGGTGTTGATAGATTTCATTACAGAGGACAAACGATGGATTGGCAATAATGTCTTTACAGGCTGAGCAACATCATGAAGAACTTGCCTGCACCAATTATGACATTGATTGCTCATATACGCAGTGCGTGACATTGATGTTTGTGGAGTTTCATACAGAAATCTAAATGGTGCAACTGGAACTGGAAGGGTAGACCGTAGATGAACTGCATGTGTCTACTGTCGGCAGGCATTTTGAAGCTTCGAATAAGAAAAGTCGCATTTTGTTGTTTTGTCTTTGTTTTTAGTAAAACCGTGTGAAAGTATTGACAAAGTTTCGAATAATGAACATTAAAATAAGTGTTCATTAATGTATGGAGGTCTTTTAAGAATGCAGTCAATCTGATCTGAATTGTTCAAATGTATATGGAATTTCTCCATGGGACACGTTATCAATGTGTGTACAGTTATATAGCTTCACTGGTTGGATATTTATTACCACTGATTTCATTGATTTAGAACATAGGCTAGAAAAATTATTAGGCAATGCAGTCAATGCTGCATTCAGAAGGTCATAACGAGGACTGGGGAGACTGCTGCAGTCCTTCCATTGTGTTGGAACCAATTTTTAAGCTTTGAACAAGAAAAGTCCCGTTTTGTTGTTTTGTGTTTGTTTTTCAGTGACACTGGGTGAAAGTATTAACAAAGAGCCAAAACATTCAAATAAGGGTTCATTGTATATATGGAGGCCTTTTAGTTTTAGGTATGCAATCAATCTGATCTGAATTGTTCAATGTATTAATGCTATTTCTTACGAAAGTACACTTAAAAGAGCTCTAATTAATGTTATTGAGTTTGTTGGGTGGTTCTAATTATCCTGCACAATTTATACAAGATTCCGTTTTGCAAGTAGCATTAGCATTTACTTGCCAAGAATGTAACAAAAATTACAAAAAGGAAAAGGAGAAAAAGAGCAAAAAGACACTTCAATGGTATATTTGTCGGCATTAAATTGTGTTATATAGGAAGAAAACAATCTCATACACGCTTACAACTTGGGGACCATATGACTCTTTCTCCAAGTTCTTATTTTCTTCTCAAATGCGAATATTAATTACATGAAATATGTTGGAAATAGTTGAGGAACCATTCTTGACCAATGTTCATGTGTTTTGTTTCCTTGAGGTTACAAGGGAAACAACTATAGAAGTGAGCTCTTTCTCTATTGGACAGAGAACCCCAAGACTAGGGTGTGGTCCGTGTGGAGCCGAGTTATGATCATGAGCTGCTAAAACTACATTTGACTGACTATACTTCTCTTTCTCTGAATTGTTCAGAGTGTATATTGTAACGAAATTCTTTTTCTTTTTTAATATATTTGGGTTGTTTAATTTCTTGGCTACATAAGAGCTTTGTACTCAACTGGTATTGACAGATCTCTTTTATGAGCTAAATTAGATTTAAGCAAAGTACCAAAGTGGTTGCCGGAACGATATGCTTTGATTACCTTATCGGTGAAAGCTTCAAATGGCCTACCAGGGCATGTTTGGAACTCTAATGAAAGAATATAATTTTTTTACTTTGACCTTGCGCGTACCCACTCAAAATAGAGAGGGCGAACTATTTATCTCCCCAATCTCCCGGGTCGCAAAAAAGATGGAATTATCCGTCAACTCCCCCACCCACCAGAGCCAACTCAAAAAATAAAATTCTTGGTAATAACACTGTCTCTCTTACATCCTTTAATGCTAAAGAATAATGTTGTAGCTTCAATAAATTTTAGGATAAAAGTCACTAAAACCCAATTTTTATGTTGTTGTAATAATAGTATAATACCCTTTTACATTTTTTTAATCAACTTATTACATAAACTTTTGTATTGTCGAAGTGCTATTCAAGTACTCTCTCTATTCTCGGATCAAGACAAATCACTCGTAATTTAAATTACTGCTTATGATTGTCTTAAAAGAATTCCATTTCAATTGGTGCTTTGACAAAATATACTTTAAGCTAAACTATAACATTGCTCCCTATGTATATACAAAGGATACTTCAAGATATGTCCGTTTACTATCAATCTGTCATCAACTAATCGAGGGAAAGGGGTAACTCTAAACCCCATAATCATAGAAATAATAATTAGCCTCTTCATATGCATGCACTATATTATAAACGCAATTAGTTAAGGATGGACTCCTCGCCTCCATGGCTCAATTTTAAATTTTATTAGTTTTTTAATGAAAAAGGCTTAAACTTTCATAAATCAAATAGGAATTAAACATCGCAATTCCTGCAGCATTGTTCACCATGAAAGAAAACACAAATCTAACAAATAATAAAAGCACGTAAACAACAATTACCAACTTTAAAGGCAATTCTGGTTGATTTACTTGGAACGGAGAATGCGGGTCCACTCATCATTAGAAAATCCTGTGCCAATCTTGTGATAGAGATAAATGACTGGTACATGCTCAACGATCCAGAAACATGGCCCTTGCTCAGGATCCAAACATTCTTCAAATTCTTTGGCCATATTTGAAAATGCCAAATGCCAAATATTTCAGAGGTTTCTCAGATGCTGGCGGTCC
The DNA here is from genome assembly GCA_907173295.1 of Fagus sylvatica. Lineage (NCBI taxonomy): Eukaryota > Viridiplantae > Streptophyta > Magnoliopsida > Fagales > Fagaceae > Fagus > Fagus sylvatica. Next base: position 44,455,053 of record OU015765.1, read on the forward strand.
AGATCACCTCCTTCAATTGCGGACAAGGAATCAATCCTTTCAAGTGTCTAAGCCTTCATCTATTCAAATCCTCCTTACAAGAAAAAGCCTGCTCTGTGTGGAAATCCTATAATGTATGCCTCCCAATAAATTAGGTAGATTTTGGAAGTCTTTCAGTGGATCATCACTCAACTTTGACCAACATATTCTTATTTTGACTAGATGTTGAAGTTGTGGAATCCATTCCGGCAACTTCTCTAAACAGCACTTTATGTGGAGGCGTTGAAGACATTGAGGGGAAGACGAAATGGACTGTAAATCAATGATCTCATTTTCACTAATTGAGGATACATCTAGAGATTCAAGGTGGTTCATCTTTGCAATAGAGGCACACAAAGCCCTCATGGTTTCCTTTGTTAGGTTCTTCACACCTAACTTCCTCAATTGCCTCAACTTTCCCAACTCTTTAATTAGATCAACCCCTCCATGATTCAGCTCCACATAATACAATGTTTGTAAATACTTTAAACATTCAATCCCTTTTTGTATCTTGACCCCTTTTTGCCAAGACAAACTGTAATCTTCTTTATAATCGCAACAGTAGGCTATAAGATGTCGCAACTTTGAGCTTCAATCTCTACTGGTATATCAACACTAAGGATTAATTGATCTCCAAATTTTGCAACTTTCCTATATTAGGAAGCATTTCTACTCTGGTATTTCTCAAAAAATACCTTAAGTGAAGAAACTTCACATTTCACGGAGTGATCCAATTAACTCAAAATCCATTACTGCAAAAGCTTGAAATTGCGTGTATCATAAAGGACTCGGAATTCATAAGATTGAACAATAAAAGAGAATGAATATGCTTGTCCTCAAATCTTCTAGTCATTATAGAAACTCATCTTTGACAAGCGTCGAGTTCGGATTCAAAGCTAGGTCTTCTCTTGAAAGAACATGACAAAAACTCAAATCCTCCATCTTTTGGAGGACGATTTCACGGAAGGATCATGGAGTCGGCATATTCTAACTCTTCCATCAAAGTTTACCTCTGTACGAACAAGCTTCTGTGGATTAACTCATTCGTATTCTCGTGCAACCTCTTCTAACGTTTTATTCTTGATTTCCTTCACAAAGCCTTCAGCTACCATCTCATCAATTTACAAATTAATAGGTAGTCTTCTGGATACATACCAAGGTATAAAAAACAAGATCTGAGGTTGTAAGGCAGGTCTTCATAACTTAGGGATAGAATTTTGTTGACTCCTGCCGATGGGGATTTCTCAAATCAAACCCAAGGCTATCATACAAGTTTTGCCATTCAAAGATAGTTTTGTCTTTTGTTGACAAAAGACCACCAATAGCAAAAGCAAGTGGTAATCCTTCACACTTCTCAACAATGTAATGAGACAATTTCTCCAATTCTGGGGGACAATGTCCTCCATAATCAAATTGAAAGTTTTTGAAAAAAGCTCCCATAATCATCACAGGTTGGTTGTAACCTACATAACAAGTGAAGATTTTTTGCAAAAATTAGCAACCTCCCACTTCCGTGTTGTGATCATTATCCTACCACCTTTTTCATTATCAGGTAAAGCATGTTCTATCTCCCCCAAAAATCATTTCCCAAACATCATCAAACACAACTACATACCTCTTTTCTCGTAAATATTCTCTTGCTTTGCTAATTACTAACATCTTGTCTGTTGAGTCGATTCCCTCAGGAGGAAACTCCTTTCTTGCCTTGCAAAATTGTTTTATCATGCTCCTCAGTAGATCTTCAACATTGTATGACTGAGACACTGGGATCCAAGAATGACAATCAAAGTGTCCCTTCACCGTTGGATGGTCGTAGACTTTCTTAACAAGAGTGGTCTTGCCTTGCCACCTTCCCCAGGAAATCACATACGATGAGCGATCATCCAAAGATAATTCTCTCTGAATTTTCTACACAACGTCAATCGTGAAAATGAAGCTTCGAGTCTCCATGTAATTTCAAGCGACTGCTTTTCCTTTGATAGTGGATTGAAAGCTTATCTTTCACTTCTTTCTTAATTTTTTGCACTGATGCTTTGATATCTTGAATCTCAGTGGCTATCTTATGGCGGGGACAATGATTTCAGTAAGTGAGGATTTTTTGAAGGAAACCAATGAAGCACGGTAGGTGTTGTGCTACATGAAGCAGATTCGTCTTGGCAACATCTATACGAAAGGCTACTTCTTTTACCTGCTCCACCCAAGTTTTAACACCATCGTTGGTGTCTTCTTCAGCTGCCGCCCTTGCATTTGCATCCTTGAGAAAGGACTGAATGTTCTTTAGTTCATCTTTGATGTCAGCAACTTCTCCATGGATGCCTTGTAACAGTGTTGCTTCTTGGTTCAGCAATGGAATCAGCTTATTGATAAGAGAGGATATTGTTGTCTCCGCCATATGGTCTCTCCTTGGGAGAGTGGTAAGAGTTTTGTGTAGGAGTTAGAGAAGATTGTGATTTGTGCTTTTTGGGAGACCTAGATGGGTGAAATGGGTGTTGGGTTTGATGGGTCTGTGTGAGAGAAGGGTTGAGTTTGAGAAAATGAAGTGTGGGAGAATTTTTTATTTTTTTTTCTTCTTCTTCTTCTTTTTAAGAAAGAGGTGAATGAGCTAGCTAAGGGCTAATCTTGAAAATGAGAGGAAATAGATTGAGACGAGTGTGCCCAGAGAGGGATTTGCTTAAGACTAAGATTGATGGTCTAGTTAAGAAAACAAAAGGGTTAAGATGGAGAAAAGGGAGAGAAAGATTGAGGAAGAGAAACTGAAAGTGGAATTTGTGAAGGACTAATGGAGGAGAAGGTGGTTGAGGTGGTTAAGATGGAGAAATAGTTGGTTGAGATGAAATTGGAGGAGTCGGCGAGGTTGATTGAGGGAAAAAATTAATGGATAAAAGAATGAGATTGTGAAATTCAAGAACGATTCTGTTTTCATGGGTGAATTAGCAGTGTGGTAAAATTATAGACAGTTTGGTCCTTCTGCTTTCAACCGAATTTACTTGAGCGATATTCCTTCTTCCTGAGTTGTAATCTAGATTTTAGCATTCTTTGTCTTTCTATTTAATTTTTCTATTTTATTTGTGTGTCAATTTAAAAAACTTCGTACATGGTGGATAATTATATACATAATTTTTAAACATGTAACATTCCAATATATAGTGTCTGTGGTCTTCTCCTGTTCTGAAAATACTAATTTGATTTATTATATTTATATTCTATAATTTTTAACTCAAGTCAAGTGGGTATTTTATTAAATGTTCGGAGAATATGAGGAACAAGTCTTGAGCAATGTACATGTGCCGTGTAGGAATCTTGCCAAATTCATCTCTTTCTCATTGCACCCGGAGGCTGGAGCCCAGGATTCCAAATCAAAGAGCTACGCTGGTCTTGGACTTTGTCTTCTTGCATTACTTGAGCAGATAATACCTTCTGGCAAGTTGCATTAGCATTTATCTGGCCAGACTATGACTAAAATTAGGAAAAGAAGATAAAAAAATTATATAGTAAGAGAAAAAAATATAGATATGGAGAGGCAGAGCACCTCTTCAATCGTGGATTAAATTATATGATACACCACTAGAATAGTTTTAGGCCAATACCAATGACCCTGGGATCAATGCAGTTAAGTGATTTTATTTTTTGTTCTCCATTATGAGGAAAAGAGGGTTTAAATCTCTCATTCCTCATTATTGTAATTCGAATTATAAAACATAAAAAAAAAATTGTGATATCCGAGGACATAACGGTTGACGAGGCCGTTTGTACAAAACTATTTTTTGAAAATTAAAAATTGTCTACGTCTCCGTGTTGGTAGTGACCTTGAACGACAAAACATGTTAAATTTCAAACGTCATTAACATGAAATTGAATATTTTCTAGTAAAAAAACTCATTTTTCAAGAGTATTTGGTAGTGACCTTATGAACACATGAATTGAAAAATGTTTGTTTAGTATTTGGTACATGCAAAAAATGATTTAATAAGGTAGAGCACACAGGTTGAAGAGTGTATGAGGGTTGATTTCGTAAAGATTTGGGAAAACTGTTTGGTTATATCAGATTCAGTATGCTTTCTCTCATTTTACATAATTTATTTATCACAATTTTTTAACTAGTCAATCATATTTTGTTACTTCTACATAGGTATATAACTAACGGAATTGATCAATGACCAATGTGTGACCATTAAATTTTAGGCTAATGGGTACTCATTTGATTCAGGAATATTAAGACTCGGTGGTTTCTGTTCTAATCCATATATGCAAAGCTCAAACTACTTTCCCCCGAAAACTCCAATTTTCTTTCTAATAATAGCCAAAATAAATTCACCCCAAAAATTAGTAGAATATTAGCAAAGTGCCATATGTAATGTTAGTAGAGCACTATATATATATATATGCTTGTGTGGTACTCCTATCTCTGTCTATATAAAGGCACTCTCAAGTATAGTTTTATTCATTGAATTCAATACACAGACTTTCAATATTTAACATTTTAAGATTTAAATAATCATTCACTTGTATTTTAATTACAATATTCATTAAAATCATCTAATTCACTAAACTATTTAATAACTTATGCGGTAATAGGCATACATAAATCCCTGTTTATTGGAAAATCAATTTGAAGAAGAATTCCTTCCTTATTATTTTTTTCCTAAACCCAAAGCAATTTACCTTTTCTAAAAAACCACACACCTTTCAATATCGTTCACATTAGAGCATTTAGACAAGTATTTCTTGACCGATTTATGTGCTTGCACTTGCACATATCATTTGCTTTTGCCCCATCAATCTAAATTGAAATGAAAGTGCTTCTTAAACTAGAGGATAAAACTCAACTCTCTTCCTATGGGCCAGGGAGGCCTTAGATTGAGATATGCAGCCAATCTCTGATCTGAATTGTTCTGTGTATATTGTTGTCTCCTACGAAAATTCCACTTCAAAGAGTCCCGTATGTTTTTGAGTTTGTTGGGATGTCATTATCTTACACAATTAATATTGATTCCTTTTTGCAAGTTGCATTAGAATTTTACTTGCCAAGACGGTGACTAAAATGAAGGGGAAAAAAACATATAAAAAAGAACAAAAACATACTTCAATTATTCAGAAACCAATCAACTTATCATTACGTCCAAGATACAGGTTCAAACATGGAGTACCGATTATTGTTGTTTTTCAAGTACATATTGAACATAAATTATATCCACCCTTAAATTTGATAACTGTTAGGTTTTAGATTAGTGAGATTATTTTTCAAGTACAAATTGATAATGCTTAACATTCATTAAATTGAACTCCTTCATGCATGATGTGTCAATTCAATTTAAAAAAAAAAAATCAAAAGAATAACTTTTTGGGCTAGCAATACTTGCCAAAGTTTAAGAAGAAAGACAGAAAGAGTATTTAAATAAAACTTTTTAAATTTTATAATTTGTTTGAAATATCCCAAAAATTCACTTTCATAACCCAATATACACAGACTAGCTAGGTGGTCCATGCAATGGCTAGTGAAGGCTCAATCCAAACCGAATCGAGCCAATAAACCCAAGGGCTTGTTTGAACGAAATGCCAATGCAAAGTTTCTGGTGATTATGATACAACACACCATGTACCAACAGGAAAGCTATCTAGCCACAACCAATCGGGGAACCCAGACAAAAAGCATAAGAACCTTAGATAGTTAGATACATATATAAAATAAAATCTTGACATGTTATCAATTAGAAAATATCATAAAAATTAAAAGGTAAACAATTCGTTTAATTTTGGCATGGTTGAGGTCATTAAGTGATAGTAATGATTGTTGATGTGTGATTCGTAATTAAAGGAACCGCTCACATTCTGTACCAAATCCTTAATCACAGTAATAATAATTAGCCTCTTGAAATGCACTATATTGTAATCACAATTAGTTAGAGTTGATGTGCAATTAGTTATACTTGCCTCCATGGCTCACCATCCATCAAATTTTATGCAATATTGCAGAGTTGATGTGCTTAAATCTTTTAAGACCCCAACCTCCATTCTGTTTTGGTTGACACAAATTACTCTAGGCTTTCAGAGAAATACACCTCTGCTTATTCCGGGATGATTTCCATCAAAACATATTCACCAGTTTATCCATTTCATTACAAACTCTATTCAGATCTTAAAATGTAGATATATTATAAAAGGGAAGACCTTTGGGCCACTGATTTTATGAGAGTAGCCTTATCAGCTCATGATAAGCTGGGTAACAAAAAGAGTAAGGGGTCTAGGTGTATCTTACCTTTTAATTAATGGAAAGTTCATCCCAAATTTCACATACTTTTCTTTTGTCTTTCATCGTGATTATTTTGTGAGGAAAAGTCTTATATTGTGATATGGTCCAGGTGAGGAAAAGAAGACAATTTTTCGTGGCTATAATCAGGCTCTATATCAATTTTAACGCGCATACAATCACAATCTTGTACCCAACTTGTAAGGAAAGTTGGGGCAGTGTGCAACGCCATCTTCTCTTTTTTTCTGCAGCTCACTCCCTCACGTAGCTCTCTTGGCTACATTTTCCAACCATCTCATTAAAATTAGCTTGACTTTGTGGCAACCAACCCATGCCACTTATTCCTTCTTGTTTGCCGTCCATGTCACTCATTTTCTTCTTTGTATTTTCTAGCCCACTTCCTTTGTCTAATAAGCTCATCACTCTCCTTTTTCCTCCTTGTTTACGGCAACAATTGTCTTCTTTTTCGACAATGAGATGATCTAACTGAAGTCACCAATTATAGGCCCTCTACCATTGGGAAGCTAGTATAATCATTGAATTTCTCCTCACCTCTGTGAAGCCTTTTAGCCTCTATAAAATGCCTACTGAAACAGACGTCCTGTATGGTTTGTGGACTGCCTTCATGCAAACTTGTTTGCTTTTGGGTTTTTTGCCTTCCTCTACCAACACTTAAGCCCAATCTGGATATGACCTGAATGCAGGCCCAAATTAATCATGTTTAACTCATGAGGATTGCTTTGTAGGGAAGTTCTATTTGGGGATAATATTCGATTTGCATTTATTGACAAGGAGGATATGGAAAAAGATGTTGAGATAGAGCCCATGGTCCCATGGACCTTCGATCAATATCTTGTCCTCCTGAAAGAGTTGATCTGGTCTCTCAACCCTCGGCCTTTATGTTCAATACATGCCTATTTTGGGTTAATGTTTTCAATCTTCCTATGTCGAGTATAAGTATGTAAACATAAATTCAAACCAATTTATAGTTAGATTGATTTTTCATTTTTTTTTGGCTTAGTACTAAACTAAGTGAAATTATTGGTTTTTCAAGCACATTTTCTGTTCAGACATGAATGATATATCAATAGGTATAAATTGTGAACTTTTGTGGATCCAATAAGGGGGAAAACAATATGCAAGTATGGAACAGGACGTGTAAAACAATTATTTAAGTTTTGAGGAAATTGCCACGAAAAAGTGATAAGGATGTTGTGGTCCTTGTGGACATGCAAGTGGAATGCAGGGTATATGCCTTTTGATGTTGAAATTTTTCAGGAGATTCATAATTCTAGCAAAAAGTGAGGGATAAATCTGATGCAAAGTTAGGTCTCCTTTGAAGTACTAGAAGAATGAAAAGTGATACATTTGAAACATTTATAAATATGTGTGAAATAAAACAATCTGAAAAAATGAATTTGCAATGCAATGCTTGCATGCTACAGGGAAAAGAGAGAATAACAGTAACATCTTCTTCTTTTTTTAATCTAGGGTAGACCCTAAACATACACACAGTAAAAATGAATTGCAACGATGGCTGCATTCTACAGGGAAAGAAAATAACAGTAACATCTATGTTCATTAAAACCATACCATGCAGAGGTGCTTTGACCACAACTATGCTGAACTCTTCATGCCTGGTAGATATAGAAATTAAGAGCTTTGGACAGCAAGTTCTCATATCAATGAAAGAACGAATTACTGGAAGCATATAAGCTCTTGTGGAACCATTTCCTCCAGACGGGTGACAGTATTAATTGCTATGTGCACCATGGTTAGGCTGTTACAATTTTTTATAATAAGCTTCTGAAGTTTAGGCATTGCTGGTTCCGGAATCACTACCCTCTTTAACGAACTGCATTGTTCAATTACTAATATCCTTAGTTCCACAAACCATTCTGCCCCAAATTCAAGCACCTCACCACTGTAAGCATCATGCAGATAGAGCTCCTCTAGAGAAGGCAAATCCCAAAGGGCCTCAAGCAGGCTGTTCTCCAATTTTGACCATTTTAGTTCTATTTACACAAACCGCTTAGTGAGTGAACGAATCCATCCTGGAATGTTGTGCAACCTCCCTCCAAGAAATAGATTGTTAATCATTTGAAGGAACATATCAACATAATTCAAATCAAGATACTCATCTATGCTTGCTGACTTCACATACAAAGAAGTAAGATGTTCCATCTTCTCA
>OU015765.1:44463608-44534079 GCA_907173295.1 Fagus sylvatica
TCTAAACCCCATAATCATAGAAATAATAATTAGCCTCTTCATATGCATGCACTATATTATAAACGCAATTAGTTAAGGATGGACTCCTCGCCTCCATGGCTCAATTTTAAATTTTATTGTTTTTTAATGAAAAAGGCTTAAACTTTCATAAATCAAATAGGAATTAAACATCGCAATTCCTGCAGCATTGTTCACCATGAAAGAAAACACAAATCTAACAAATAATAAAAGCACGTAAACAACAATTACCAACTTTAAAGGCAATTCTGGTTGATTTACTTGGAACGGAGAATGCGGGTCCACTCATCATTAGAAAATCCTGTGCCAATCTTGTGATAGAGATAAATGACTGGTACATGCTCAACGATCCAGAAACATGGCCCTTGCTCAGGATCCAAACATTCTTCAAATTCTTTGGCCATATTTGAAAATGCCAAATATTTGAGGTTTCTCAGATGCTGGATTCCAGAGGGCACCTCCTTCAATTGCGGACAAGGCCCAATCACAAGCCTTTCAAGAAGAGGTGATGCGCCTTCATCTATCATCAATGAATACAATCCATACAAGTGTCTAAGCCTTAAAATCTTGAGTTTTGGAAATCCTCCTTTCTGAAAATGCAATTGCTCTGCAATGTATGCCTGCCTTGAGATTATAAGCTCCAATAAATTAGGTAGATTTTGGAAGTCTTTCAGTGGATCATCACTCAACTTTGACCAACATATTCTTATTTTGACTAGATGTTGAAGTTGTGGAATCCATTCCGGCAACTTCTCTAAACAGCACTTTATGTGGAGGCGTTGAAGACATTGAGGGGAAGACGAAATGGACTGTAAATCAATGATCTCATTTTCACTAATTGAGGATACATCTAGAGATTCAAGGTGGTTCATCTTTGCAATAGAGGCACACAAAGCCCTCATGGTTTCCTTTGTTAGGTTCTTCACACCTAACTTCCTCAATTGCCTCAACTTTCCCAACTCTTTAATTAGATCAACCCCTCCATGATTCAGCTCCACATAATACAATGTTTGTAAATACTTTAAACATTCAATCCCTTTTTGTATCTTGACCCCTTTTTGCCAAGACAAACTGTAATCTTCTTTATAATCGCAACAGTAGGCTATAAGATGTCGCAACTTATGAAGCTTTTTAATCTCTACTGGTATATCAGACACTAAGGACCGCTTCAGATCTAGAGCCTCCAAATTTTGCAACTTTCCTATGGATTTTGGAAGCATTTCTACTCTGGTATTTCTCAAACTTAAATACCTTAAGTGAAATAAACTTCCAACATCTTCCGGAACGTGATCCAATGGAGCATCTTCAAAATCCATTACTTTCAAAAGCTTGAAATTAGCAAAAAATGTACTCATAAAGGACTTTGGCAATTCATCAAGATTGAACAATAAAAGAGAATGAATATGCTTGTCCTCAAATCCCTCTAGTGCATTATATGAAACTCCATCTATTGACAAGCGTCGAGTTCGTCCTTCAAAGCTAGACTCTTCTCTTGAAAGAACATGACAAAAACTCAAATCCTCCATCTTTTGGAGGACGATTTCACGGAAGAGATCATGGAGTCGGCATATTCTAACTCTTCCATCAAAGTTTACCTCTGATACTTGAACCAAGCTTCTGTGGATTAACTCATTCAAGTATTCTCGTGCAACCTCTTCTAACGTTTTATTCTTGATTTCCTTCACAAAGCCTTCAGCTATCCATTGTCGAATCAATCTTACACAATTAATAGAGTAGTCTTCTGGATACATACCAAGGTATAAAAAACAAGATCTGAGGTTGTAAGGCAGGTCTTCATAACTTAGAGAAAGAATTTTGTTGACTCCTGCAAGATGGGGATTTCTTCCTAACTCAAACCCAAGGCTATCGTACAAGTTTTGCCATTCAAGGATGGTTTTGTCTTTGGTTGACAAAAGACCACCTATAGCAACAATTGCAAGTGGTAATCCTTCACACTTCTCAACAATGTAATGAGACAATTTCTCCAATTCTGGGGGACAATGTCCTCCATAATCAAATTGAAACGCCCTTTTGCAAAAAAGCTCCCATGCATCATCAGGAGGTAGTGGTTGTAACTCGTGGACATAAACAAGTGAAGATTTTTTGCAAAAATTAGCAACATCCCACTTCCGTGTTGTGATCATTACCCTACCACCTTTTTCATTATCAGGTAAGGCATGTTCTATCTCCCCCCAAAAATCGATTTCCCAAACATCATCAAACACAACTACATACCTCTTTTCTCGTAAATATTCTCTTGCTTTGCTAATTACTAACATCTTGTCTGTTGAGTCGATTCCCTCAGGAGGAAACTCCTTTCTTGCCTTGCAAAATTGTTTTATCATGCTCCTCAGTAGATCTTCAACATTGTATGACTGAGACACTGGGATCCAAGAATGACAATCAAAGTGTCCCTTCACCGTTGGATGGTCGTAGACTTTCTTAACAAGAGTGGTCTTGCCTTGCCCACCCATTCCCACCACGGAAATCACAGTACGATGAGACGATCCACCTACCAAAGTGCCAAGTAATTCATCTCTTGAATTTTCAATACCCACAACGTCAGTATCGTCAAGAAAATGGGAAGCCATTCGAGGGTCATGCCATGTAATATTCCAAGCAGCACTGCTTGATCCTTGATGATAAGTGGATTGAAAGCCATATCTTTCACTTCTTTCCTTAATTTTTTGCACTGATGCTTTGATATCTTGAATCTCAGTGGCTATCTTATGGCGGGGTTTCAATGATTTCAGTAAGTGAGTGATTTTTTGAAGGAAACCAATGAAGCCACGCCTAGGATGTTGTGCTACATGAAGCAAGTATTCGTCGATGGCAACATCTATACGAAAGGCTACTTCTTTTACCTGCTCCACCCAAGTTTTAACACCATCGTTGGTGTCTTCTTCAGCTGCCGCCCTTGCATCTGCATCCTTGAGAAAGGACTGAATGTTCTTTAGTTCATCTTTGATGTCAGCAACTTCTCCATGGATGCCTTGTAACAGTGTTGCTTCTTGGTTCAGCAATGGAATCAGCTTATCGATAAGAGAGGATATTGTTGTCTCCGCCATATGGTCTCTCCTTGGGCGAGTGATAAGAGTTTTGTGTAGGAGTTGGAGAAGATTGTGATTTGTGCTTTTTGGGAGACCTAGATGGGTGAAATGGGTGTTGGGTTTGATGGGTCTGTGTGAGAGAAGGGTTGAGTTTGAGAAAATGAAGTGTGGGAGAATTTTTTATTTTTTTTTCTTCTTCTTCTTCTTTTTAAGAAAGAGGTGAATGAGCTAGCTAAGGGCTAATCTTGAAAATGAGAGGAAATAGATTGAGACGAGTGTGCCCAGAGAGGGATTTGCTTAAGACTAAGATTGATGGTCTAGTTAAGAAAACAAAAGGGTTAAGATGGAGAAAAGGGAGAGAAAGATTGAGGAAGAGAAACTGAAAGTGGAATTTGTGAAGGACTAATGGAGGAGAAGGTGGTTGAGGTGGTTAAGATGGAGAAATAGTTGGTTGAGATGAAATTGGAGGAGTCGGCGAGGTTGATTGAGGGATTGAAGAGGGAAATTAATGGAGTTGAGAGGGAGAGAAGTGAAGATTGGTGAAATTCAAGAAACGAACTCTCATGTTTTCAATGGGTGGAAATGGAATATGCAAAAACAAAAATAAGTGGGGAAAATTGAATGTAGAAGCAGGTTTGGAAGCCATTCAGTAAGACCAGATCAAGTCCGAATGTTGACTTGAGCTGTATAGTATCCTTCTTTGCCACTTGAGTTGTTTAATCTAGATTATTTATTTTTATTCTTTGTTCTTTCTCATTTAATTTTTCTACAATTAATGTATATATATGTGTGTCAATGTTATACAAAAACTTCCAAGAACTGACACAGAAGTTTTTGAATAAACTATATATAATCATAAAATTTTACTAATCATGTTCACCATGTTGGCCGACCATGATAATTTTTAATAAACCATGCTCTCGTTCTACGAATCTTCTCCTCCTACTCTCTGAAAATACTTGTTATATGTCTAAGAAGCTATCATCAATAATTGTCCATATAACTACTACATTTTTTTAACTCAAGTGTGGCAGTGCTAGTGGGTATTTTATTATATATGTTCGGAGAAATATGAGGAACAAGTCTTGAGCAATGTACATGTGCCATGTAGGAATCTTGCCAAATTCATCTCTTTCTCATTGCACCCGGAGGCTGGAGCCCAGGATTCCAAATCAAAGAGCTACGCTGGTCTTGGACTTTGTCTTCTTGCATTACTTGAGCAGATAATACCTTCTGGCAAGTTGCATTAGCATTTATCTGGCCAGACTATGACTAAAATTAGGAAAAGAAGATAAAAAAATTATATAGTAAGAGAAAAAAATATAGATATGGAGAGGCAGAGCACCTCTTCAATCGTGGATTAAATTATATGATACACCACTAGAATAGTTTTAGGCCAATACCAATGACCCTGGGATCAATTAGCAGTTAAGTGGTATTTTTTGTTCTCCATTATGAGGAAAAGAGGGTTTAAATCTCTCATTCCTCATTATTGTAATTCGAATTATAAAACATAAAAAATAAATTATTGATATCCGTGACATAACGGTTGACGAGGCAGTTATTAAAAACTATTTTTTGAAAATTATGTGTTTGATACTTACGTTCCGTTTGTTTCGACAAAAAATGTTATTTGAAAAACGACTCATTTTCCAAAAAAATATTTTCTAGAAAACTAACTCTTCCATGTTGGTAGTGACCTTGAACATAAATTGGAAAATGTTTTGTAGTATTTGGTACATGCAAAAAATGACTCAGTTATATAGATGGTGGACTTTGAGGTCACACTGGCAAGGTTGAAGAGTGTAGGTGGGGGTTTTTGATTTCGTAAAGATTTGGGGAAAATCTGTTTTGGTTGAATCAGTTTGGGTATGCTTATGTGTCATTTTTAATTATAATTTTTATTATTCACATAATATTAAAAAAAATGCTCTCATCTTTCTGTTAGCCACATAAGTAGACTAACTAACAGAGTTGGATGAAATGACCAATGATGACCATTTTGAAACTTTAGGGACTAATAGTACTCATTTTAAAGTTCAGGAACCAATAACACTCGGTGGTTTCTAAGTTCTAACACCTCCACATGCAAAGCTCAATACTCACTTTTCCCCCGAACACTCAACTTATTATCTTTCTTTAACCGAACAAAATTTATTCCACATTTGTATAAAGGAATTTCTTTTATGTTAGAATATTAGCCTAACGGGCCTAGGCCCAATATGTTGTCTTGTAGAGCACTCTATATATGCTTGTGTGGTACTCATATCTCTGTCTATATAAAGGCACTCTCAAGTATAGTTTTATTCATTGAATTCAATACACAGACTTTCAATATTTAACATTTTAAGATTTAAATAATCATTCACTTGTATTTTAATTACAATATTCATTAAAATCATCTAATTCACTAAACTATTTAATAACTTATGCGGTAATAGGCATACATAAATCCCTGTTTATTGGAAAATCAATTTGAAGAAGAATTCCTTCCTTATTATTTTTTTCCTAAACCCAAAGCAATTTACCTTTTCTAAAAAACCACACACCTTTCAATATCGTTCACATTAGAGCATTTAGACAAGTATTTCTTGACCGATTTATGTGCTTGCACTTGCACATATCATTTGCTTTTGCCCCATCAATCTAAATTGAAATGAAAGTGCTTCTTAAACTAGAGGATAAAACTCAACTCTCTTCCTATGGGCCAGGGAGGCCTTAGATTGAGATATGCAGCCAATCTCTGATCTGAATTGTTCTGTGTATATTGTTGTCTCCTACGAAAATTCCACTTCAAAGAGTCCCGTATGTTTTTGAGTTTGTTGGGATGTCATTATCTTACACAATTAATATTGATTCCTTTTTGCAAGTTGCATTAGAATTTTACTTGCCAAGACGGTGACTAAAATGAAGGGGAAAAAAACATATAAAAAAGAACAAAAACATACTTCAATTATTCAGAAACCAATCAACTTATCATTACGTCCAAGATACAGGTTCAAACATGGAGTACCGATTATTGTTGTTTTTCAAGTACATATTGAACATAAATTATATCCACCCTTAAATTTGATAACTGTTAGGTTTTAGATTAGTGAGATTATTTTTCAAGTACAAATTGATAATGCTTAACATTCATTAAATTGAACTCCTTCATGCATGATGTGTCAATTCAATTTAAAAAAAAAAAATCAAAAGAATAACTTTTTGGGCTAGCAATACTTGCCAAAGTTTAAGAAGAAAGACAGAAAGAGTATTTAAATAAAACTTTTTAAATTTTATAATTTGTTTGAAATATCCCAAAAATTCACTTTCATAACCCAATATACACAGACTAGCTAGGTGGTCCATGCAATGGCTAGTGAAGGCTCAATCCAAACCGAATCGAGCCAATAAACCCAAGGGCTTGTTTGAACGAAATGCCAATGCAAAGTTTCTGGTGATTATGATACAACACACCATGTACCAACAGGAAAGCTATCTAGCCACAACCAATCGGGGGAACCCAGACAAAAAGCATAAGAACCTTAGATAGTTAGATACATATATAAAATAAAATCTTGACATGTTATCAATTAGAAAATATCATAAAAATTAAAAGGTAAACAATTCGTTTAATTTTGGCATGGTTGAGGTCATTAAGTGATAGTAATGATTGTTGATGTGTGATTCGTAATTAAAGGAACCGCTCACATTCTGTACCAAATCCTTAATCACAGTAATAATAATTAGCCTCTTGAAATGCACTATATTGTAATCACAATTAGTTAGAGTTGATGTGCAATTAGTTATACTTGCCTCCATGGCTCACCATCCATCAAATTTTATGCAATATTGCAGAGTTGATGTGCTTAAATCTTTTAAGACCCCAACCTCCATTCTGTTTTGGTTGACACAAATTACTCTAGGCTTTCAGAGAAATACACCTCTGCTTATTCCGGGATGATTTCCATCAAAACATATTCACCAGTTTATCCATTTCATTACAAACTCTATTCAGATCTTAAAATGTAGATATATTATAAAAGGGAAGACCTTTGGGCCACTGATTTTATGAGAGTAGCCTTATCAGCTCATGATAAGCTGGGTAACAAAAAGAGTAAGGGGTCTAGGTGTATCTTACCTTTTAATTAATGGAAAGTTCATCCCAAATTTCACATACTTTTCTTTTGTCTTTCATCGTGATTATTTTGTGAGGAAAAGTCTTATATTGTGATATGGTCCAGGTGAGGAAAAGAAGACAATTTTTCGTGGCTATAATCAGGCTCTATATCAATTTTAACGCGCATACAATCACAATCTTGTACCCAACTTGTAAGGAAAGTTGGGGCAGTGTGCAACGCCATCTTCTCTTTTTTTCTGCAGCTCACTCCCTCACGTAGCTCTCTTGTACTCTTGCTGCTCTCCCTTCACATTTTATTTTATAGAAGATGTTTCCAACCATCTCATTAAAATTAGCTTGACTTTGTGGCAACCAACCCATGCCACTTATTCCTTCTTGTTTGCCGTCCATGTCACTCATTTTCTTCTTTGTATTTTCTAGCCCACTTCCTTTTGTCTAATAAGCTCATCACTCTCCTTTTTCCTCCTTGTTTACGGCAACAATTGTCTTCTTTTTCGACAATGAGATGATCTAACTGAAGTCACCAATTATAGGCCCTCTACCATTGGGAAGCTAGTATAATCATTGAATTTCTCCTCACCTCTGTGAAGCCTTTTAGCCTCTATAAAATGCCTACTGAAACAGACGTCCTGTATGCATTTTTGTTTGTGGACTGCCTTCATGCAAACTTGTTTGCTTTTGGGTTTTTTGCCTTCCTCTACCAACACTTAAGCCCAATCTGGATATGACCTGAATGCAGGCCCAAATTAATCATGTTTAACTCATGAGGATTGCTTTGTAGGGAAGTTCTATTTGGGGATAATATTCGATTTGCATTTATTGACAAGGAGGATATGGAAAAAGATGTTGAGATAGAGCCCATGGTCCCATGGACCTTCGATCAATATCTTGTCCTCCTGAAAGAGTTGATCTGGTCTCTCAACCCTCGGCCTTTATGTTCAATACATGCCTATTTTGGGTTAATGTTTTCAATCTTCCTATGTCGAGTATAAGTATGTAAACATAAATTCAAACCAATTTATAGTTAGATTGATTTTTCATTTTTTTTTGGCTTAGTACTAAACTAAGTGAAATTATTGGTTTTTCAAGCACATTTTCTGTTCAGACATGAATGATATATCAATAGGTATAAATTGTGAACTTTTGTGGATCCAATAAGGGGGAAAACAATATGCAAGTATGGAACAGGACGTGTAAAACAATTATTTAAGTTTTGAGGAAATTGCCACGAAAAAGTGATAAGGATGTTGTGGTCCTTGTGGACATGCAAGTGGAATGCAGGGTATATGCCTTTTGATGTTGAAATTTTTCAGGAGATTCATAATTCTAGCAAAAAGTGAGGGATAAATCTGATGCAAAGTTAGGTCTCCTTTGAAGTACTAGAAGAATGAAAAGTGATACATTTGAAACATTTATAAATATGTGTGAAATAAAACAATCTGAAAAAATGAATTTGCAATGCAATGCTTGCATGCTACAGGGAAAAGAGAGAATAACAGTAACATCTTCTTCTTTTTTTAATCTAGGGTAGACCCTAAACATACACACAGTAAAAATGAATTGCAACGATGGCTGCATTCTACAGGGAAAGAAAATAACAGTAACATCTATGTTCATTAAAACCATACCATGCAGAGGTGCTTTGACCACAACTATGCTGAACTCTTCATGCCTGGTAGATATAGAAATTAAGAGCTTTGGACAGCAAGTTCTCATATCAATGAAAGAACGAATTACTGGAAGCATATAAGCTCTTGTGGAACCATTTCCTCCAGACGGGTGACAGTATTAATTGCTATGCGCACCATGGTTAGGCTGTTACAATTTTTTATAATAAGCTTCTGAAGTTTAGGCATTGCTGGTTCCGGAATCACTACCCTCTTTAACGAACTGCATTGTTCAATTACTAATATCCTTAGTTCCACAAACCATTCTGCCCCAAATTCAAGCACCTCACCACTGTAAGCATCATGCAGATAGAGCTCCTCTAGAGAAGGCAAATCCCAAAGGGCCTCAAGCAGGCTGTTCTCCAATTTTGACCATTTTAGTTCTATTTACACAAACCGCTTAGTGAGTGAACGAATCCATCCTGGAATGTTGTGCAACCTCCCTCCAAGAAATAGATTGTTAATCATTTGAAGGAACATATCAACATAATTCAAATCAAGATACTCATCTATGCTTGCTGACTTCACATACAAAGAAGTAAGATGTTCCATCTTCTCAATGGATGCACACAAATCCTTTCCATCTTCTTTCTTGAGCTCAGTGATCCCCAGTTTCCTCAGTTTAGTCCCCAACTCTTCAACAATGTTATCCTTCTTCTTGTTCGCCTTGATAAGTGACAGCTTCTGTAACAATTCCAAATGCCCAATTCCTGGAGACAACTCTGCTCCTACAGCAACATGATTTTTGTCTTTGTCTTGAAAACTAACTAACAAATAGAGCAACTTATGAAGTTCACGGATCTCTTCATAATTGTTAAGTGTGATATAAAGGCATTGTATGTATAGCTGTTCTTATATAAATTAATACATAGTATAAGGTAGTAAGTGTACTACCTTCTACAGTGTAATGATATATTGAACCTTGAGTTATATATCTTAAGCCTATTCTAAGAGTTGCATTCCAACTTCCCAACTAGCCTTTTATAGAACTTATTATAGTCTGCATATATGATATCTATGGGACACATCATTTTTAAGTCATAAAAGAAAATGGACATAGTAACAAAACCCAAAAATTTCTCAGCAGTTTGAGGAGAGGGGGAAAATAATTCTCAACCCCTTGGGGGAGGGGGATTCTTCTTTTTACTTGAGAGATTCAAACTTTTAAAGCGTCAAATTGGACTGGAAAAAGTACATTACATTTCATTCTTTCTTTTTTCTTTCCAATTTTTATGTCAAATTGGTTTGCTTAGTCACTCTATAGTAAAATAGTAAGCATCATGTTTTCTCAGTTGATAGCATCATTATGTTTTCACTCTAACTATTCTGCATGTATTGCTCATATACGCAGTGTGTGACATTGTTGTTTGTGGAGTTTCATACAGAAATCTAAATGGTGCAACTGGAAGGGTAGACCGTAGATGAACTGCATGTGTCTACTGTCTGCAGGCATTTCAAAGCTTCGAATAAGAAAAGTCGCGTTTTGTCTTTGTTTTTCAGTAAAACCGTGTGAAAGTATAGACAAAGAGCCAAAACATTAAAATAAGTGTTCATTAATGTATGGAGGTCTTTTAAGAATGCAGTCAATCTGATCTGAATTGTTCAAATGTTTTTGGCTAATGTTATTGGACAGAGAGCTCTAATGCTATTTCCTACGAAAATCATGACTGAGGTCTGCGACCAAGTTATGATCATGGGCTGCTAGAAGCCTAGCTAGAACTACATTTGACTGACTTGACTATACTTCGCTTTCTCTGAATTGTTCAGAGTGTATATTGTAAAGAAATTCCAAACCAAAGAGCTATGCCAGTTTTGAGTGTGTCTTCTAATCAATACTTGGATTTTGCTTATTTTGGGAAGCCAAGTCTCTTAAAGTGTTTATATAATATTTAGCTCAAATAGCATCCAAGTGTATGCAATCATTGAGCAAAGCATTGACAAGAGCTCTCCATGTCCAACAACCATTCGTCTGTCGTTTGTGGAGATAGAAACCATTACAAAACTAATCCCTGCCAAGAGCTCTCTCTGCATGTGCAACAACCATGAAGCACATTATTAACAACTATTTACTGATTTTAAGGTCAGCAGAAGAAGAAAAAAGAAAGGGTCATCTAGATGGTGGTTGTTTCGAACTTTGAACTTTATGGGCTTTGGGTGCTCTCTGAAGAAACTGGATTTTTCAGTGTTGTACTACAGCCCAGTGGAAAATGACATTGCCATTATCATTCATAGACTCTTGGCCCATTGCCTAATAACCCAAGATTTAAAATCAAATGCACTGTGATGGCCCATAAAAACAAACTATATTCTCTCTTATTTTTTCCTTTTTAATATATTTGGATTCTTTTAATTTCTTGGCAACATAAGAGTGTTGCAGCTCAACTTTCTCTTTTTATGAGATGAAACTAGGGTTCAAAAGCATCCACCCCCAACTATCAAATTATCAAAAAGATAAATAAATAAATTCTTTTTGTTATCCTTTTCCTTTTCTTGAAAAAGATACATGAACCACTAATGCTAATGGCCTTAGTAATCCAAGTAATACTAGTCGCACCCGTGCGATGCACAAAAATAATATTTTTAAAAAATTATTGGTCACTAATTTTTATTGCTTTTATATTTTATCTAAATATGAAAATTGATAATTATTAAAAGTTATTATTATTGTGTTTATATATAAAATTTTATAGTATTAGGCATAAGGATTGTGTTTATATTTTAATATATTATTTCATTAAAGTATAATATCAAGATTCTAATGAGATGTTTAATTATAGAATAAAATTTAAATTCATTAAAATATATATATATTAAAATAATGAGGTGTAAAATTGTGAGAACTCAAAAGCTTATTGGCGCAATGGTCAACCAAAAGTCAAAAAACTTTTTTATTATTTGTTACATACATAATATTTTTCACAATTACTGAAAATGATAAGTTAGTAATAATTTTTACATAAGTTTATCACTAACATTACTTTATTGTGGGTTTTATTATTTGTGCACATGTAAATGCACATCTTTCATATATTCGGTGGAAAAATCTGTTGAGGTTAGTCTGTAAGAGGTGTTTGAATTTTTCTGTAGAAAATTTTGTCTGTAATAGAACTGTTAAAAAAGTTAACAGCTCCCAGGTATGAGGTATGGTGTGGATTAAAGATGTGCACAAACAATTTTCCATGTGGATAATACTATAAAGTAGACTCATGACAGCACACTCAAATCTGGTTACCCTTTTGTTTAATCTTATGTGCATTATCTCTATCTTAAGGTCTAGCTTTCTGGCTGCTTCCTTAGTGGTTAAACAAAGCATTAATCAGGCACGTAAATTTGATAGAGTACACCAGCAATATGATATTTGTCTAAAATACAATAGATCCAAACCATTGATTCAACTGAACAGTATAGTACAACACATGTATACCATCTGACTAGTCTAAACAATTAAGACAATAAAATACAACTAAAGAACTAAAGCCTTTTCCATGGCCACTTCGATTCTTTAGGACATTCTCAAACAGAGCTGCAATTTCAATTTTCAAAAGCAAATGTATTCAAACCAGACATCTCTGTTGCCTCAACTTTAGCTCCACCAATACCTACTTTCGCCAATATCAAAACAAACACATTGGTCCCACTACCACTCAATCAAAAGCTTCTTTCCTCTTTACTTTCTTTTAATCAACTTGTTAATTTATTTAAAGAAACAACATCTTCTTCTTCCATCTTCCATCCTTCTCCTCCATCACTTCATTGGTTTTTCATCAAAACACTTTCAACAAACATGCTTGCCCTCCCACCTCCACCTCCGCCTCCAACTCTGCCTCCACCCCCACCCCAAAAGCAAACAAAACCAGTATCTCTTGTAAATTGTTATATCAAAACAAGCAGAGACTCTGCCTCCACCCCCACCCCAAAAGAAACAAAACCGGTATCTCTTGATCAATTGTTATATCAAAACAAGCCGAGAATCAACAAAACCGAGCACCAAATACACAAAAACAAGCCGTGACTCAACAAAACCGAGCACCAAATACGCCAAAATCCGATATCAGAATATCAAGAAAGGCATCAACACTACTAGCACCTAAGCCTCGCCAAACCAACCCAGTTACATGGTGTATTGCAATTCTCTGTCTCAAATTTTGCCTTATTCTCATCTTCTTTTGAGTAGCAACTCTCATCACCTTCATTGTCATTAAACCATGATACCCGTTATTTGACATTCCTAAAGCAAACCTCAACTCTATCTACTTCGACATTCCAAATACGCCAAGGAAGGTGAATTGTGTGCCCCAAATTCTAGGTCAAGGCATCAACTTATTTTTGAGCATTTCATTCAAGGGCATTTCGGCATAGACAAGACTCTTGGACTATTGCGAAGGACATACCATTGGCATGGGTTGAAGCAAGTGCACCAATATGTCCAAGTCCAACAAAGGCTCCAAGAAGTCAATGCAAAGTACAAGGCACGGGTTAATCAATATGTTCATGGTGACGTCTCTATTGCTTAATTTGGAGGCCTAGTTCTCAAAGAGGGAGGCTATGATGCAAACAAAATTATCAAAAAGGGAATCACTTTTTATTTACTAGCTTATTATGTAATTTGTTTTCAGCATCTTATTATCATTTAGATATTTGTAACACTCTATAGTGAGGTGGTAGGTTGTTATAGAGTTTGTTATTAGATTCTGTTAAATGGTTGTGAAGTGGTGGGATATATATAACAAAGAGAGATCAAAACCAAAGAGACCACAATTCAAAGAGGTTCATACATCATATCCTTTTACAAAATAAACAAATTACAAGGTGACTGCAACCATACTGAGCAAAGTAATAACTACAATGAACCCATGATTGTGGCAATACAACCACTTATTTGGGGTGAAAAAATGAGCAACACACTATACAATACAACTGCAAACGTGTTCCCAACCACAGCAATTATTGTTTCTAATGGTGGAGTCCGGAATTTTTCTTAGGGAGAGCCAAATAATTTTGAGAGGGGACACAACTAAAAATCTCCAAGGGAGCCAGTTACTATATTTACATATAATTTCTGATTTTATTAGTACATGAAGAACCAAATAATGAGACAGTTAAAAAGCCATGGCTCCCTCTACCCTCTGCCTAGCTTTGATTGTTTCGCTCTCCATCCAAGTCTGTAGACAAAGCCCAATAATTCCAGAACTAAGTTGCATATACAAAATTATCGAATAAATATTGAGGATTCAAACTATTAAAGCATCATATAATGTTGAAAAGCGTGCTTACAGATTTCGATTAGCATAATAAGTAGAGCTTGATTGATGAGTAGAACTTGATTGATGGCCTGCCACGAATAGACAAATTTTTATTTGTAATGGAAGGAGTTTACACTGTACACTACCAAAAAAGAAGTATCATTATAAAAATGAAATCCCGAATTAAATGCTTCAAACAAAACGTTATATATATAAACAGATCTTCTCCTAACACCCTTTGAATAGGTGTAAAATCGTAAAAGTGCAACCTGATAAAATCGTGAGAGCAACTGATGAATTCAAACCAATTTATAATTAAATTGATTTTTTTTTTTGGCTTAGTAGTTAGTACTAAACTTAAATGAAATTAGTGGTCTTCCAAGCACATTTTATGTTCTGACATGAATGACATGCCTTTTGATGTTGAAAATTTTCAAGAGATTTATAATTATAGCAAAATGTGAGGGATAAATCTGATGCAAAGTTAGGTCTCCTTTGAAGTACTAGAAGAATGAAAAGTGAAAGGTAAACCAAAATCCAAGAATGAGAATTTAAAGTGAAACAATGATGTGGTAAATAATTTTAGAAAATTTGTTAGAATGTTGCGTCCCAAATTTCAACAGAAAAGCGAGGGCATCTCCAATTAATGACTTTATGCTGAAAATATGATTTTTCAATAATTCAATCTAAGGCCCCCAAAAGGATTATTGTTTCCTCAAAATAAAGGTTGAAAATGTAATTTCACTTCAGATTACCAATATAAAAAAGTATTCACAATCTGTTGCCCGCTTGAACAATTTTGCCTAGTTTTCTATGCAAATTTTATATACGTCAAAATGTGCCATGTTATTGAAGTTGCCATAGAATTAAATACTGCAAAAACTAGACTTATATTTGCTGAGAATTAAACTTTTAATTATTGAGAGATTTTAGAATATTTTTCTTCTTTTTTATATAAATTTTTTAAACAGAAAACCTTAGTAATTTATTGGATTGTAGTAACATTCAATAAAAGCTGGTTTAGCAAAAAAATAAAATAAAATAAAATAAAAAATATTCAATAAAAGCTGGGTATAAAGGTCCTTCTAAAATTGGCCCAACCTAGTAGTAGTAGCTCATAAAAGAGAGATCAAAACCACAGAGAGAGCAAAATTCAAAGAGGTTCATATCTTTTCACATAATAAACAATTTTGAGGTGTTTGCAACAAACTAAGATATTTTATGAGTATTAATCTTCCCAATTTGCAGGTATTATGTCCACAATAAATAGTGTGCATGTACCTCGGTGTGCAACAATATTTATCATTTTCATTAATAACCTAAACCTAGCATGTCGATAGTCGACTCTTAGACATTCATGACTAATAGTATGTGCAAACGATGCACAAATTAATTAAAAATTATATATCAATTAAAATAATCATTAATATTATGGACATTAACTAATAAAATAATTATTAAAAAAAATTACATAAAGAAACAATTATATATTTTATGTAACATTTATTTAAATGATAAAGAACCATAAATATGATGTTGGTAGACTCAGTACTTGGTTGTAATTGAAATGCTAAAGAACCATAAAAATCTTTTCCTACTCTCGGGCTGTTTTTGGCTATTTTTGATGGCCAACTGGCTATACTGTATGAGAGAACACGAATTGATTGGATCAGATCAACTACTTTTGGCAATTGCTGTGTGAGATATTTCGTCCCACATGTAAAGTGATCCATCTATTATTGCCTTTTGTCATTGGTAGGTGTGTGCTCAAACAAACAACCCAACAAGCCCAATTCAACACAGTCCAACCCGACACCTCAAGTTGACTTTCCTGGGCCGGGTCGAATTGAGTTCTACTTATTTTCTGAAGCTTGGCAAAATTGAGTCATGTTTGAGTTGTAAAATTTTTTAACATGAGTAACCCAACCTGATTCAAACTATCAGGTGGAAAATTACCTAATAACCCAAGATTTAAGATCAAATGCACTGTGATGACTGAATAGTGATGACCCATATAAAATATTTTCACTTTATTATTATTATTAGTTTTTGATAGGTAGGTGTGCATGCTTTGACCCCAAGTGAAGGGGAATGGGAGATTCTGTTTCTTGGTATACAATATTTTTTACAACTTTTTTTTAACATTTGTTAAGAAGATAAGTTATTATTTATTTTTACATAAGTCCGTCAATAACACAACTTTAGTATATATTATATAGAATTTGTCACTTGAGCAATTACAAAAAAAAAAAAAAAAATTGTATCTAGAGTTTTAATATGTGATAAAACTATAAAGTACACTCATCACAGCACACTATTTTTTATTTTTGGAGTGTCGCTCATGTTAGAGAACTTAATATTGCTTACCATTTCTGCAATAACTACTGCCAATCCTTATTTCATTTTTGTTGTACTAGCCTTAAACTGTATTGATAATACTATATAATGATTTACTGGGTTGCTTTCCATTCCAACCATCTTCTTGTTGTTCTAGTAAACCACGGTTTCAACATCCTTTGGAATATGCCTTTCCTCCAGACGATCAAGAATATTGTTCGAAATGCACACCATCTTCAGGCAGTCGCAGTTTGTTATGGTCAGTTTCTGAAGTTTAGGCATTGCTGTTTCCCGAATCACCACCATGCACAATTGACTGAATTGTTCAATCTCTAACATCCTTAGTTCCACAAACCATTCTGTTTCAAATACCAGCTCCTCAGCACTATAAGCATCATGCAGATGGAGCTCCTCTAGAGAAGGCAAAGCCCTAAGGGCCTCAAGCGGGTTGTTCTTCAATTTTGACCATTTGAGCTCTATTGTAAACAAACCATTTAGTGAGCGAATCCATCCTGGAATCATGTTGTGCAACCGCCCTCCAAGAAATAGACTCTTAATCATTGGAGGGAAGTTACCAACATAATTCAAATCAAGATACTCATCTCTGCTCGATGATTTCACATACAAAGAAGAAAGATGTTGCATCTTCTCAATGGATGCATACAAACCCTTTCCATCTTCTTCCTTGAGCTCGGTGATCCCCAGTTTCCTCAGTTCAGTCAATTTCCCCAACTCTTCAACAATGCTCCCCTTCTTCTTGTTAATTGCTTTGATAAGTGACAGCTTCTGTAACAATTTCAAACGCCCAATTCCTGGAGACACCTCTGCTCCTACAGCAGCATGATTTTTGTCTGTGTCTGGAAGACCAACTAACAAATAGAGCAACTCATGAAGTTCATAGATCTCCTTGGGCAAAGTGTTAACAGAAGTTTGTCTAAGGTCCAAAATCATTAGGTTCTGAAGCTTCTTGATAGATTTTGGAACTGAATCTATCTTTGAGTTCCTTAGACTCAGGTACCTTAGAAGGATGAGTTCAACAACTTCTATAGGAAAATGATCCAAGGATGCATTTTCCAAATCTAGAACTTTCAATAACTTGCATTTGCTTAGAAGTTCTCTAGGCATTGGTCCCCCAAACATAGAAAACGTACGAACCTGAGAGAAGTCGCCCTTCCTTTGTATAATGGGAGAGCAATCGTGGAAAGATAAACGTCGGGTTTTCTCACCCAAGCTTGTGTGTGAGTCTGAACTTTTGAGAACAGTGAAGAAGTTGTCCTTGTTGGACTTGGAAACGATGAAAATTCTTCCAGGATTAGAAACTCTGCAACTCTTTACTCATCCTGCAAAATCCCATATGTCCACTTGAACCAAGCTCATTTGAACTAGCTCATCTAGGTACTCATCCGCCACCTGCTCCAGAGTTTTACATCCAGCTTTTTTCTCGATGAACCCCTCTCCTATCCACAACCGAACCAGTCTTCCGCGTGTGACAGAGCGATCTTCAGGAAAATTGCAAAAGTACAAGAAACAAGACTTGAAATTAGGAGCTAGATGGTGGTAACTCTGCAAGTATGAGCGACAGACAAGATTTCTTGGCTTGTACTCAAGGCTGTCATGGAAATTCTTGAACTCCGACACATCATGCGACCTATTTGACAAGAAAGTGCCAACTGTAACAATTGCATGTGGCAATAGTTCACATCTTTTCACTATTTTCTCAGACCAATCAAACAAATGTTTCGGACATTTACCATTTCGGAAGGCCTTCTTACAAAAGAGCTCCCAAGCCTCTTCCCATGTTAAAGATTTAAGATCATGGATATAATCATGAGAGGTTGCACAATAAGAAGCTAAGTTGCGGTTACGAGTGGAGATGATTATTCTACTATACTTGTTACTACGAGGAACCAAAGTTTTAATGCGGTCCCATTCATCTTCAATCCAAATGCCATCTAAAATAAGGATGTACCTTTTCTGTTGTAAATATAAGTGCAGCCTTTCTCTTCTATTAATTTCTTGGTAAACCGGTAATTCCAGTGCCTCGTAAATTTTCTCTAATAAGCCCTCACCAGAGCGTGGGACAGGAACCCAAGCATGGCATTCGAAATTTTCCTTCACCATTTTATAGACTTCATGGATAAAGGTGGTTTTACCCGAGCCAGCAGCTCCGAATACTGAAATTACTACTTCCTTTGATTCGTTGGTGCGAATAAGATGAAGAAGTCCCTCTCCGCGCCTCTCAATGCCTACAAGATGGTCATCCAAGGAAATTGGATAAGCCTCTAGAGGGATCTCTCCAGCCATAGAACTTGAAGCAACATCAGAGGGACAAACGCGAAATGCATCTGTGGCTTTGATAGCATCATGAAGAAATTTTGTAGAGGACAAGCAATGGTTTGCAACTGGATGAGCAGCATCATGAAGAAATTTTGTGAACCAATGATGATGGACGTGTTCAGGAACATCATACATGTACTTATCAATTGCATCCTCAATTTCATAAGCTAAATCCCGCACTATTTCAATTCGATCCTTCGAACCTTCAGTGTTTTCTCTTCCTTCTGTGTCCTTCAGGTAGCCTTTCAGCGTACTCAACAATTTTCTGACCACTTCAACATCATGGTGCACCGCATTATGACTTACATTCTGGTGGACGAGTACAAACTTATCAATTAGAGCTATTGCTCCTGCAAGTGCAATTTCCCCCATTCTATGTTTCCTCTCTTCAAGTTTGTATCTTATTTCTCTCTGGCTGAGCTAAAGTTGTTTTGGTAATCAGCTTTTGGAGATAATCCATTGATCAACTTTCGTACTTCTTAAATACTATGTTTTTTTTTTTTTTTATTCTTTTTTTATTATGAAAATACTGTGATTTCGTCCTAAATGCAATTAGGAGGAAACTTCAAATACACACGCGTGGGAGACCATATGACTATTTCTACGTTTCTTATCTCATTGTGGAAATTTTATGAAATATAACGAAAGTTGACCAATGCAAGTGGTTGGCTAGGAAGCTCGTTTGAGGTTACAAGCAAAACAAGTACAGGACTAAACTCAACTTTCTTTATGGGGCATGTTTTGTTATTTTATTAAGAAAAAAAGATAAGTAGTAAAATACTAATGGAATATAAAATGAAACCCCTTGGGGGGAGGGGGATACTTCTTTTTACTTGAGAGATTCAAACTTTTAAAGTGTCAAATTGGACTCTAAAAAGTACATTACATTTCATTGTTTCTTTTTCCTTTACAATTTTTATGTCAAATTGGTTTGCTTAGTCACTCCATAGTAAAATAGTAAGTATCATGTTTTCTCAGTTGATAGCATCATTATGTTTTCACTCTAACTATTCTGCATTTATTGCTCATATACGCAGTGTGTGACATTGATGTTTGTGGAATTTCATACAGAAATCTAAATGGTGCTGATGAAGATAACAAAAGCTACAGTCATTTTAGTCAATAGTATTAAGCATGTACTAAACTACCAGTAGCTTACGCTTTAGATCAACTTAACTTAAAGTCACGTGTGTGACATGTGCCCAAGTCTAATGGATTCTGTTACAACAGAATTAGTAGTTCAGTCTGTTATTATTGTTTGAGTTATCTAACAAACTCAAACTTCTTCTCTGTATAAATACACAGCAAATGCTAATGATAAGGTTAAGCCATTTTAATCAATTCTTGTCTAAGTCAAGCTTATCTCTCTGGATTAATCTTGCCTCGTTTCCTTTGTTTTCTCAAAACTTACATGGTATCAGAGCTCTAGATCCATAACCATGGCTTCTGCAAATTCTTCCCTAAACATTCCTTCAAACCAATCTCCCTTACTTCTACTCAACAATATGTCAAACCTAATGTCCACAAAGCTAGATAGCTCAAACTTTATGATATGGAAGCTTCAGATCACTGCTGTGTTGGATGCTTACTCCATGCTAGATCATCTAGATGGATCCATTCCTAAACCAGATCAATTCTTGACTGCAGAAACTGGAATTCAAGCTGTGAATCCAGAATTTCTGGTATGGAGCAAGAAAGATAAGGCTCTACTGTCCTTACTCTACTCTACTTGCTCTTCCTCAGTCCTTGCCATGGTGGTAGGGAAGAGTTCTTCTCAAGAAGTCTGGAACACTCTAGAAGAGAGGTTCACTTCTACTGCTAGATCCAGTGTTCTCAACCTCAAACTCGAGCTGCAATCAATCAAGAAATCAGGTAATGAATCTGTTAGTTCATACCTTCAAAGAATCAAATCTGTAAGAGACAAGCTCTCTGCAGTTGGAGTCCATTCAGATCAGGAGGAACTCACTCATGTGATCCTCAAAGGATTACCAAAGGAGTATGCTCCTTTTGCTTCAGCTATAAGAACCAGAGATACAGTGTTGTCTTTGGAGAGACTTACTGTTTTACTGCAGATTGAAGAGCAGTCTATGAATGAGATTACTGAATCTCTGCCCAACTCAGCCTTAGCCATGTTTGTTTCTCATAACAAACCTCATTTTAATGGCAATCAAGGCTCCAATAGAGGTAGAGGTAGGAACTCTTACTCTAGAGGCAGAGGCAGAAACTCAAGCTTTAATCAAAGCTTTAGTTCACCTAATCCCTCATCTCAATATGTACCTCAGTACCAACAACAGCAGCAGATTTCGTCTACAACACAGTCACCCCAAGCTACTTATCAAGGCAAGAATGAGAGACCTACATGCCAGATCTGTTGGAAGATGGGACACTATGCTATTGATTGTTACAACAGGATGAACTTTGCTTATCAAGGCAAAAACCCTACCACAAAGCTGGCTGCAATGGCTAGTGCTTCTAACCTGCATTATACTCAAGGTGCAGAAACTTGGCTCACTGACACAGGAGCCACTGATCACATAACAGCCAATGCCAACAATCTCAGCCCTCAAGCACCTTACCAAGGTCAAGAACAAGTATCAGTAGGTAATGGACAAAATCTTCCTATTCAAAACATAGGTAATTCTCAACTCCATACCAAATATCATAAATTCCAGCTTAGAAATGTTCTTCATGTGCCTAAAATAGCATCAAACCTCCTTTCTGTGCATAAATTGTGTCTAGACAATAACTGTAGTTGCTATTTTGATGCTAAGAAACTCTTGATTCAGGATTTACCTACGGGGAGACTTCTCTACAAGGGCCAGAGTAGCAATGGTGTCTATCCTATTCAGTCTCATTTGTTCCATTCTATTGCAAATAAAACTGCATGTGTTGCCCACTCTATCTCCTCAGATAAGTGGCATCTATGGCACTCTAGACTAGGACATCCTAGTTCTAATGTTTTACATAATATCTTTCCTTGTTTTAGCACTGTTCCTAACTCAAAATCTGTAATAGAACACTGTCATCACTGCTTGGCAGGAAAGATGCATCAGTTACCCTTTCCTATTTCTAATAAAACTGTTACATCTCCCTTTGAATTGATACATGCAGATTTGTGGGGCCCTGCTCCAGTTACTGCCTCTAATTGTTTCAGATTTTACCTTGTATTTGTGGATGAATTTACCAAATTCACTTGGGTATACTTGCTTAAACATAAGTCAGACACCTTTCAAGTGTTCACTCAGTTTAGAGCAATGATAGAGACTCAATTCTCCTTACCTATCAAAATCCTCAGAACTGATTGTGGAGGTGAATTTCTTTCAACTCCTTTTAATCAATTCTGTTCATCCAAAGGTATTATTCACCAGTTATCTTGTCCTCACACCCCACAACAAAATGGGGTTGCTGAGAGGAAACATAGACATCTAGTGCAGTGTGCCTTAGCTCTCCTTTCTCAGTCCAAATTACCACTATCATATTGGTCCTATGCCATCTCCACAGCAGCCCATATTATTAACAAATTACCTACTCCTAATCTAGGTAATCAATCACCATGGGATGCTCTTTATCAAGTTGCTCCTGATCTAAGTCATTTAAGAACCTTTGGTTGTGAATGCTTTCCTTTACTTACACCCTATAACTCACATAAATTGTTACCAAAAACTACCCCGTGTGTATTTCTTGGCTATCCTCTTCATACAAAGGGTTACTACTGCCTTGACCCAATCACCCATCGGTTGTACACATCAAGACATGTCCTCTTCAATGAGACAGTCTTTCCTGGTCTTTCCCATCCCAAGGTCTGCTCTCCCACTCTTTCCACTTCTTCCAATATTAACTCTTGGCTCAATATTCTGCAGTTACAGCATTCCTGCAGTCACAACCCTGTGCTGCCTTTTTCTCCTGGTTCTAGTCAATTATCCACTGGTTTTTGTCCTAATACTACTGATCATGTTTCTGCACCTGCCACAGATCTCATTTCACCCCTTAACAGGTCCACAGAACACACATATTTCCACTGGTCTTTGTCCAACTCCTACTGGTACTGTTTCTGCACCTATCATAGACCTCCTTTCACCACTTACTAGGCCCATAGACACCCATGTTTCCAGTCTAGACTCTCTCACTTTACCCACTGGACCCATTGACTTTGCAGTCCCTGAACCTACTGCTACACCTGCATCATCTACTACTGCTACCCCTGCATCCTCCTCACCAGTCCCTCTCCTTACCACAGCTCCAACACCCGTACCTGAACCTATCTCCACAGATATCCCTCTTCCCAATCCTATATCTCACCCTATGCAAACTAGGAGCAAAAATGGCATTGTTAAACCCAAACTAACCTATGCAGCACTTGTTGATTACACACTTACAGAACCCCCTTCCTACACAGTGGCCTCTAAACATTCTAAGTGGTGCACTGCTATGGATGAGGAGTTTCAAGCTCTTCAACAACAAGCCACTTGGACTCTGGTCCCTTTACCTGACTCCAAGAATGTGGTAGGTTGTAAATGGGTTTACAAGCTCAAGCATCACAGTGATGGCTCTATAGCCAGGTACAAGGCTCGATTAGTAGCTAAGGGCTTTCATCAACAATATGGAGTGGATTTTGAAGAGACATTCAGTCCAGTTATTAAGCCTCCTACTGTTAGACTTGTTCTCTCCTTGGCAGTCTCTCTAAACTGGCCTCTAAGACAACTAGATGTCAAGAATGCCTTCCTCCATGGCACTCTAAAGGAGGAAGTCTACATGACTCAACCTCAGGGCTACATTGATCCTACTCATTCAGACTATGTCTGCAAGCTACAAAAGTCCATTTATGGACTAAAACAAGCTCCAAGGGCTTGGTTTGAGAGTTTTACTACTCAACTCCTACATTTGGGTTTTATAGCTTCATCTGCAGACTCCTCACTATTCATATACAAGGACAATCAAGTTATTGCATATCTACTCTTATATGTAGATGATATTGTACTTACCAGTAATACACCTTCATTCTTGGATCATCTCATTCACCAGCTCAACTCTATTTTTGATTTGAAAGACTTGGGTTCCCTGCATTATTTTCTGGGACTTCAGATCACCAGGTCTTCCTCCAGCTTATGCATCACTCAGTCCAAATATGCTCAGGACTTACTTACAAAGCATAATATGCTTGACTGTAAGCCTGCATCATCTCCCAGTTGTCCCAATGTTCGATTGTCTGTTCATGATGGTGATCTTCTCCCTGATCCTCATGCCTACAGAAGTATGGTTGGAGCTCTCCATTATCTCTCCTTCCTTCACAAGACCAGATATCTCCTTTGCTGTGCATCAGGTTTGTCATTACCTCACCTTCACAAGACCAGATATCTCCTTTGCTGTGCATGTTTGTCAGTATATGCTCCCAACTACTACACACCTTGCTGCAGCCAAACGAGTACTTCGATACATTAGAGGCACCTTCAACCATGGTATTGAATTCACACCTGGTCCCCTTCATTTATCAGTTTACACAGATGCCGATTGGGCAGGTGACCCTGATGATCGTCGCTCTACTTCTGGGTTCCTTGTCTACTTGGGCAATAATGCAATCACCTGGTCTGCAAAGAAACAACCTACTGTATCTCGATCCTCTACTGAATCGGAGTATCGAGCCTTGGCTATTGCCTCTGCCGAGACTTGCTGGGTTCGGTCTCTTCTCCAAGATCTTGGCATTTATCTCACTGATCCTCCTATCCTCTGGTGTGATAATGTCTCTGCCTTAGCTATTGCCTCGAACCCGGTATTCCATGCTCGAACCAAACATATAGAGGTTGATTTCCACTTTGTCCGAGAACGTGTTCTTCGCAAGGACCTCGTGGTCAAGTTCGTCTCCACAGTTGATCAACTTGCCGATATCTTCACCAAGAGTCTTCCTACTCATCGATTTCTGGAACTCCGACGCAATCTCACGGTCAGCGTCCCTAAGATTGAGGGGGGATGATGAAGATAACAAAAGCTACAGTCGTTTTAGTCAATAGTATTAAGCATGTACTAAACTACCAGTAGCTTAAGCTTTAGATCAACTTAACTTAAAGTCACGTGTGTGACATGTGCCCAAGTCTAATGGATTCTGTTACAACAGAATTAGTAGTTCAGTCTGTTATTATTGTTTGAGTTATCTAACAAACTCAAACTTCTTCTCTGTATAAATACACAGCAAATGCTAATGATAAGGTTAAGCCATTTTAATCAATTCTTGTCTAAGTCAAGCTTATCTCTCTAGATTAATCTTGCCTCGTTTCCTTTGTTTTCTCAAAACTTACAGGTGCAACTGGAACTGGAAGGGTAAACCGTAGATGAACTGCATGTGTCTACTGTCTGCAGGCATTTCAAAGCTTCGAATAAGAAAAGTCGTGTTTTGTCATTGTTTTTCAGTAAAACCGTGTGAAAGTATAGACAAAGAGCCAAAACATTAAAATAAGTGTTCATTAATGTATGGAGGTCTTTTAAGAATGCAGTCAATCTGATCTGAATTGCTCAAATGTATATGGAATTTCTCCATGGTACACGTTATCAATGTGTGTGCAGTTATATAGCTTCACTGGTTGGATATTTATTACCACTGACTTCATTGATTTAGAACATAGGCTAGAAAAATTATTAGGCAATGCAGTCAATGCTGCATCCATAAGTTCAAACGTGGAGATCGCTGCGCTCCTTCCATCGTGTTGGAACCAATTTTTAAGCTTTGAACAAGAAAAGTCCCGTTTTGTTGTTTTGTGTTTGTTTTTTAGTGACACTGGGTGAAAGCATTAACAAAGAGCCAAAACATTCAAATATGGGTTCATTGTATATATGGAGGCCTTTTAGGTATGAAATTGATCAATCTGATCTGAATTGTTCAATGTATATTAATGCTATTTCTTACGAAATTACACTTAAAAGAGCTCTAATTAATGTTATTGAGTTTGTTGGGTGGTTCTAATTATCCTGCACAATTTTTACAAGATTCCGTTTTGCAAGTAGCATTAGCATTTACTTGCCAAGAAAGTAACAAAAATTACAAAAAGGAAAAAGAGCAAAAAGAGTTGAAATATTAATTACATGAAATATCTTGGAAATAGTTGAGTAACGATTCTTGACCAATGTTCATGTGTTTTGTTTCCTTGAGGTTACAAGGGAAACAACTATAGAAGTGAGCTCTTTCTCTATCGGACAGAGACCCCCAAGACTAGGGTGTGGACCGTGTGGTCTGTGTGGAGCGGAGTTATCATCATGAGCTGCTAAAACAACATTTGACTGACTATACTTCTCTTTCTTTGAATTGTTCAGAGTGTATATTGTAACGAAATTCTTTTTCTTGTTTAATATATTTGGGTTTTTAAATTTTTGGGCTACATAAGAGCCTTGTAGCTCAATTAGATTTAAGCAAAGTACCAAGTGATTGCGGGAACGATACGCTTTGATTACCTTATCGGTGAACACTTCAAAAGGTGACCAGGGCATGTTTGGAACTCTAATGAAAGAATAGAATTTTTTTACTTTGACCTTGCGAGTACCCACTCAAAATAGGGAGGGCAAACTATTTATTTCCCCAATCTCCCAGATCACAAAAAAGATGGAATTATTGGTCAACCTCCACCCACCAGCCCCAACTCAAAAAAAATAAAAATAAAAATAAAATCTTGGTAACACTGTCTCTCTTACATCCTTTTATGCTAAAGAATGATGTTGTAGCTTCAATATATTTTAGGATAAACGTCACTAAGACCCAATTTTTATGTTGTTGTAATAATACCCTTTTACATTTTTTTAATCAATTTAATAAATAAGCTTTTGTATTGTAGAAGTGCTATTCAAGTACTCTCTCTATTCTTGGTTTAAGACAAATCACAATTACCGCTTATGATTGTCTTTAAAAAATTCGATTTCAATTGGTGCTTTGACAAAATATACTCTAAGCTAAACTATAACATTGCTCCCTATATGTATATACAAAGGATACTTCAAGATATGTCCGTTTACTATCATCAACTAATCGAGGGAAAGGGATAAACGAAAGAAAAAAAATTAAGTGGTGAACTTTTTGTTTAATTTTGGGATACTACTACTGTGATAGTATTGATTGTTGACGTGTGATTCCTTATTAAAGGAACCATCACATTTATTCTAAACCCCATAATCATAGAAATAATAATTAGCCTCTTCATATGCATGCACTATATTATAAACGCAATTAGTTATGGATGGACTCCTCGCCTCCCTGGCTCAATTTTAAATTTTATTGTTTTTTAATGAAAAAGGCTTAAACTTTCATAAATCAAATAGGAATTACAATTTACCATCAGCTAACAAAACAACTGAAACAAAGTCGGTACATTCTCCAATCCACACACTATTAATTAGAATTCAAAGAACGAGTATTCCTACCACAGCAAATAATAAGTCACCTTCGAATACCAACTCTTGCAGCACTAGGTCTATCAAGTCTCCAAAACTAGAGTAGGGATTTGGCTATTTCTTCAATGTCCTTAATCAAGTCACCAAAAATAGAGTAGGAAAATTCTGGCTTTTGCAATGTGTAAACTGGAGACAATAGGCATCAAGTTTCCTTCCAGCAGCGTGGTATGCCGATCTCCTTGGCAAATTTTATAGCCCTCCTCACTGCTAATGCTTCGGCATCCATACTTGTTAAGTACAATATACACACTAAAACTAAAATAAAATCTTAGTAATATCTTTAAATTGTTGGAACATTCTATACAATCGATGCCAAAGGTCGAGTATAGAGGCCCTTCTAAAATTGGTCCAACCTAAAGTACCTAATCGATGCAGCCGATATGTGACCAATTCTACAATTCCCAATAAAAGTAATAGCTCATAAAACAAAGATCAAAACCAGAGAGAGCACCATTCAAAGAGTTTCATATCCTTTCACATAATAAAGAACTACAACTTACAAGGTTATGATTGCAATCATACTGAGGAAAATAATAAAAACAACGAACCCATGATTGTGGCAAAACAACCACTTATTTGGGGTGAAACAATGAGCAGCACACTATAGGATACAAGTGCAAACATGTAAAAAGAAAAATCATTGATTTTCCAACTTGATTGTTTGGACAAGATAAATCCAACGTGTCCCAACAGGCAACAACAACAATTACATATTCACTCTCCGTCCAAGTCTGTAAACAAAGCCCAATAATTCCATAACTAAGGTGCATATAAGAATGATCTAATAGGAATATTGAGGATTCAAACTTTTAAAGCATCAAGCGTTCTTACAGATTTGGATTAGTACCACTGAGTCGAACTTGATTGTTTACCTATCACAAATGGAGAAACTTTGATTAGTAATGAAAGAAGTCTACACTACCAAAAAAGTACATTAGAAAATCTCATAATTGAAATCTTGAATTAAATGCTTCAACAAAAAAATATATATGTGTGTGTGTGTAAAACTCCTTTTTCTTTTTTTCTTTTTTCTGACGGTCACTTCTTCATTTTTCAATGAAGTGCAATTTAAGCATAATATGAAAATAAACGAATAGTTAACACCACGTATCTAAAAACGGTAGGTCGTGAAATCAAAGATGTCTAATAAGTACTAACGAAAAAGAAAGACAATCATTGGTCCATTGTATTTACAATGTTACTCAACATCGCAATTCCATTGTTCACCAGGAAAGAAAGCACAAATCTAACAAATAATAATAAAAAAAACAAGTAAACAACAATTACCTACTTTAAAGGCAATTCTGGTTGATTTGCTTGGAACGGAATGCGGTTCCAGTCATAACCATAATATCCTGGGCCAATCTTGTGACGGAGATAAATGAATGGTACATGCTCAACGATCCGAAAACATGACCCTTGCTCAAGATCCAAACTTTCTTCAAATTCTTTGGGCATATCTAGAAATCTCAATTCTTTGAGGTTTCTCAGATGCTGGATTCCAGAGGGCACCTCCTTCAATTGCGGACAAGGCCCAATCACAAGCCTTTCAAGAAGAGGTGAAGCGCCTTCGTCTATCATCAATGAATACAATCCATACAAGTCTTCGAGACTTAAAATCTTAAGTTTTGGAAATCCTCCTTTCTGAAAATGCAATTGCTCTCCAATGTATGCTTGGTATGAGATTGAAAGCTCCAATAAATTAGGCAGATTTTGGAAGGCTTTCAGTGGATCATCACTCAACTTTGACCAAAATATCTTTTTTCTGACTAGATGTTGAAGTTGTGGAATCCATTCCGGCAACTTCTCTAAACAGCCCTTTATGTAGAGGCGTTGAAGACATTGAGGGGGAGACGAAATGGACTGTAAATCAATGATCTCATTTTCACTAATTGAGGATACATCTAGAGATTCTAGGTGGTTCATATTTCCAATAGAGGCACACAAAGCCCTCATGGTTTCCTTTGTTAGGTTCTTCACACCTAACTTCCTCAATTGCCTCAACTTTCCCAACTCTTTAATTAGATCAACCCCTCCACGATTCAGCTCCACATGATACAACTTTTGTAAATACTTTAAACATTCAATCCCTTTTTCTATCTTCACTCCTTTTTCCCAAGCCAAACTGAAATCTAGTTTGTTGTCACGATAGTAGGCTATAAGATGTTGCAACTTACGAAGCTTTTTAATCTCTACTGGTATATCAGACACTAAGGACTGCTTCAGATCTAGAGTCTCCAAATTTTGCAACTTTCCTATAGATTTTGGAAGCATTTCTACTCTGGTATTTCTCAAACTTAAATACCTTAAGTGAAATAAACTTCCCACATCTTCAGGAATGTGATCCAGTGGAGCATCTTCAAAATCCATTACTTTCAAAAGCTTGAAATCAACAAAAAATGTACTTATAAAGGACTTCGGCAATTCATTGATGTTAAACAACAAAAGGGAATGAATACCAGTGTCCTTACATTCCTTCAGTACATCGTATGAAACTCTATCTACCGACATGCGTCGAGTTATTCCTTCGTAGGTGGACTCTTGTTTTGAGAGAACTTGACAAAAACTCAAATCCTTCACCTTTTGGAGGACAATCTCACGCAAGAGATCATGAAGTCGGCATTTTCTAACTTTTCCATCAAAGTTGACCTTTGATACTTGAACTAAGCTTCTATGGATTAACTCAATCATGTATTCTTCTGCAACCTCTTCAAATGTTTTACCCTCAAATTTCTTCACAAAGCCTTCAGCTATCCATTGTCGAATCAATCTTATGCAGTTAATAGAGTAGTCCTCCGGATACATACTGATGTATAAGAAACAAGATTTGAGGTTGTAAGGCAAGTCTTCATAACTCAGAGATAGAATTTTGTTGACCCCTGCAAGATGCGGATTTCTTCCTAACTCAAAGCCAATGCTATCATGCAAGTTTTTCCAATTAGTGATAGTTTTGTCTTTGGTTGACAAAAGACCACCAATAGCAACAATTGCAAGTGGTAATCCTTCGCACTTCTCAACAATACCACGAGACAACTTCTCCAACTCTGGGGCACAATTTCCTCCCAATTCAAATTGGAACGCCCTTTTGCAAAAAAGCTCCCAAGCCTTACCTGAAGGTAGTGCTTGCAACTTGTGAACATGAACATCTGAATCTTTTTTACAAAAATCAGCAACCTCTGTGTTACGTGTTGTAATCATAATTCTGCTACCTTTGTTATTATCAAGCAACGCAAGTCTTATATCCTCCCAAAAGTCTATTTTCCATACATCATCGAAAACAACCACATACCTCTTTTGCTGTAAGTAATCTCTCAATTCATTGATCAATGACTCTTCATCCATTGCGTCTATTCCTGACACAGGAGACTCCATTCTTCCCTTACAAAATTGATTTATCATGCTCCTTAATAGATCCTCCACGTTGAATGACTGAGACACTGGAATCCAAGCATGGCAGTCGAAGTGTCCTCTCACCGTTTGGTGGTCGTAGACTTTCTTGGCAAGAGTGGTCTTGCCTAGCCCCCCCATTCCCACCACCGAAAGCACAGTACGATGAGATGGTTCTTTTACCAACAGACCAATCAATTTTTCTCTAGGAGCTTCAATTCCCACAACGTCGGCATCAGTAAGATAAAGGGAATTCTTTCGAGGGTCGTTCCACCTAACATTTTGAGCACTACTGCTTGATCCTTGACCAGCAGTTTGGAAGCGATAACTTTCACTTCTTACCTTAATTTTCTAGAGTGATGCTTTGATCTCCTGAACCTTAGTGGCTATTTCGTGGTGAGGTTTTAGCATTTTAATAAAGCGAGCAGATTTGTAGAGGAAACCACTCAATCCATGCCTTTGAGGATGATGTTGAGCCATTTGAAGCAAGTATTCGT
Source organism: Fagus sylvatica (assembly GCA_907173295.1). NCBI lineage: Eukaryota > Viridiplantae > Streptophyta > Magnoliopsida > Fagales > Fagaceae > Fagus > Fagus sylvatica. The sequence continues at coordinate 44,494,695 of OU015765.1, forward strand.
CGATGAAAACGTCTATGCGAAGAGCTACTTCTCTTAGCTGTTTCACCCAAGTTTTGACACCCTCGCTCATGTCTTCTTCAGCTGCCGCCCTTGCATCTGCATCCTTGAGGAAGGACTGAATACTCTCCAGTTCATCTTTGATGTCAGCAACTTCTCCATCAATGCCGCTTAAAAGTTCTGCTTCTTGGGTTAATAAGGAAATCAGCTTATCGATCAGAGGGGATACTACGGTCTCTGCCATATGGCCTCTCTCTTTACTCCAAGGAAACGTATATCATAAAAATTCTTCTTCTTGCTTTAGTTCATTTCTGATGTCAGTGCTTGAGGTTGAGTTGACTCGGGTGAGTGATGAGAGTGTTGGGTTGGAGTTGGAGTTGGAGAAAAATTATGGTTTGTGCTTTTTGGAGATCCCAGATGGGTTTGAAGGGTTGGTGAGAGAAAAGGTTGAGGTTGAGAAAATGAACTGTGTGAGATTGTGTTTTTGAAGAAAGGGGTGAATGAGCTAAGGGCTAATCTTGAAAATGAGAGATGTAGTTTGAGGCAGCCCGTGTGCTGAGTGAGGGATTTGCTTAAGACTGAGATTGATGATCTGGTTGAGGAAACTAAAGGGTTGAGAGACAGATTGAGAAACTGAAAGTGGAATGTGAAGGAAGAATCGAATGAAAGGGAATTGGAGGTGTTTGTGAGGTTGATTGAGGGATTGAAGAGAGGGAGAGAAGTGTGAAACCGTGCGACAAGTCAGCTTTAGAGTTTAGATACGTTTTTGACTTTGCTGGCTCTTGATGGGAAAGAAGGTGCTTGAGGGCGAGTTGACTCGAGTGAGTGATTTGTTTGTTTGTGTTTGAGTTGGAGAAAGAAGGTGGTTTGTGCTTTTTGGGAGAGCCAGATGGGTGAAATGGGTGTTGGGTTTGATGGGTTGGTGAGAGAGAAGGTTGAGGTTGAGAAAATGAAGTGTGGGAGAGCGGTTGAGATTGTGTATTGGAAGAAAGAGGTGAATGTGCTAGCTAAGGGCTAATCTTGAAAATGAGAGGAAATAGATTGAGACGAGTGTGCCCAGAGAGGGATTTGCTTAAGACTAAGATTGATGGTCTTGTTAAGGAAACAAAAGGGTTGAGATGGAGAAAAGGGAGAGAGATTGAGGAAGAGAAACTGAAAGTGGAATTTGTGAAGGACTAATGGAGGAGAAGGTGGTTGAGGTGGTTAAGAGGGAGAAATAATTGGTTGAGATGAAATTGGAGGAGTCGGCGAGGTTGATTGAGGGATTGAAGAGGGAAATTAATGGGGTTGAGAGGGAGAGAAGTGAAGATTGGTGAAATTCAAGAAACGAACTCTCATGTTTTCAATGGGTGGAAATGGAATATGCAAAGACAAAAAATAACTACTCCATTTTTTTAAGTCAAGTGGGTATTTTATTAAATACGTTCGGAGTAATATGAGGAACAAGTCTTGAGCAATGTACATGTGCCGTGTAGGAATCTTGCCAATTAGATAATACCTTCTGGCAAGTTGCATTAGCATTTATCTGGCCAGACTATGACTGAAATTAGGAAAACAAGATAAAAATAAATTTATTAGGAATGAGAGATTTAAATGAATTATTGTATTCGGATTATAAAACATAAAAAATAAATTATTGATATCATGACATAACGGATGACGAGGCAGTTACTAAAAACTATTTTTTGAAAATTATATGTGCTTGATATTTTATGTTCTGTTTGTTTTGACAAAAAAATATTTTTGGAAAATGACTCATTTTCCAAAACAATATTTTCTGCAAAACTAACTCATTTTTCAGTATTTGGTAGTGACCTTGAACATGAATTGAAAAATGTTTTTTAGTATTTGGTACATGCAAAAAATGACTTAGTTATATAGATGGTGGACTTTGAGGTCATGCTAGCAAGGTTGAAGAGTGTAGGTGGGGCTTTTGATTTCATAAAGATTTGGGGAAAATTTGTTTTGGTTGAATCAAGTTGGGTATGCTTATGTGTCATTTTTAATTATAATTTTTTATGTTCACATAATATTAAAAAAAAATGCCACCTCATCTTTCTGTTAGCCACATAGGTAGACTAACTAACAGAATTGGATGAAAAAACCAATGACGGCCATTTTGAAACTTTGGGGATTAATAACGCTCATTTTAAAGAACAAAAACACACTTCAATGATTCAGAAACCAATCAACTTGTCATTACGTCCAAAAGACAAGTTCAAACATAGAGTACGCATTACTGTTATTTTCAAGTACATTTTGCACATAAATTTTATCCACCCTTAAATTTAATTGATAACTATTAGGTTTTAGATTATTGAGATTATTTTTCAAGTACAAAATGATACTGCTTTACCTTCATTAAATTGCACTCCTTCATGCATGATGTGTCAATTCAATTGAAAAAAAAAAAAAAATCAAAAGAATAACTTCTTTGGGCTAGCAATACTTGCCAAAGTTTGAAAAGAAAGATAGAAAGAGTATTTTAATATACACATAGACTAGCTAGGTGGTCCATGCAATGGCTAGTGAAGGCTCAATCCAAACAGAATCGAGCCAATAAACCCAAGGGCTTGTTTGAACGAAATGCCAATGCAAAGTTTCTGGTGATCATGATACAACACACCATGTACCAACAGGAAAGCTATCTAGCCACAACCAATCGGGGGGACCCAAACAAAAAGCATAAGAACCTTAGATACATATATAAAATAAAATCTTGACATATTATCAATTAGAAAATATCATAAAATACATGGAACATGGTAGACATAAATTTAGAATTTCTTCAAGCATATAATAACGTTATATATAAACTCAATTAGCGGTTCAACTTGAAAACACCATAAGAAGCTCTGGATATTACTTCAAGATAGGTCCGTTCATCACCGTCAACTAATCAAGGGAAAGGAAAAAAAGACTACTCAACTACTTAATCTTGATGGTTGAATATATTCTTCCACACGGACTTTCATTCAACAACAATGAAAGAATACGACACAATCTTGATTAATTTGGTTAATAAGTCTTTACAAACTTTTAACATAAGTCAAACTTATATACCAATTCCCACTCAATCAGCTCTTCGCATTTCCAATTTGAAACTACGCCATAAGAAGGTCAAAATACGAAATTGTACATATTACATAACACTATTGTTTCTTATAGTGTTTCTTATACCTTTGTATGTATCTAGAGGACTACTCTATTAGCTGCGTAAGATTAATTCGACAATGGATAGCTGAAGACTTTGTGAAGGAAAGTAAGAAAAAAATGTTAGAAGAGGTTGCACGAGAATACATGATAGAGTTTGTTAATATGTATATACCATTTGTTATTGTACTAGTCTAGGGTTTCCTAGGGTTTACGTTGTATTTACTATACCGTACACTAGACTAGGCTTCTATATATTCTTTTATTTGTACATGATTATTCAGAATACACAATATAAAGTTTATTCTCTCTGTCTGTCTGTGCTTCTCTCTCTAAACTTAACATGGTATCAGAGCCAAATTAATCTTTTGGCATTGTGATTCTTAAAACTAGTCTAGGGTTTTCTGAAAACAGTTTTTCCCAAAACAACAGCCGTGCCTCTCTTCTCCTGCAATTGCTTCCAGAGACCTTCGTTCCTCCTGTTCTGCCTATCGCTCTGATCGTCAGAGCTTGATTTCCAAAACCTGCAAAATCTCATCGCCAGAAACCTCTCCACGCGCCGCCACGCGCCTCATTTGTCTCCGGCAAACCCGCCAGTTCTGATCTTCGCCGCCGCCTCTAGGCTGCTCCGTTTATCTTTTGAGAGACATCCACGGCTTCGTCTCGTCAAGATGAATCTCCTCCAGAAATCTCGAAGCCAGAAAACGCTCCACGCGCCGCCACGCGCCGGTGAAGCTTCCGGCCTTTCTTTTTCTTCAGATCCACGCGCCCCGACCCGACCACGCGCCCCGACCCGACCCGCCACGCGACCCGCGTGTTCTGTGAGTTGCTGACGTCAGCCCTACCTCTTGCTGACGTCAGCCCTAAAAAAAAAAAAAAAAAAAAAAGAAAAGGCTTACCCATTTTTTTTGTTTTTCTCATTTGTTCTTTTCAGGTATTTCCGATGGATAAAAATGAACTTCCCAAGACTGTTACCACCATTCTCAATGGGCACAATTATGTTCTGTGGTCCCAAGACATGCGCAGCTTCCTCAAAGGCCATCGTTTATGGCGTTATGTCACAGGTGAAATCCAAGTTCCTGTTCGTTCTAAGGATGAAGAAGACACGAAATTTGCTGATCGTCTTGAAGATTGGGATTGCAAGAATCACCAAATCATCACCTGGTTTCGCCACTCTACTGTACCTTCCATTCATCAGCAATTTGGTCGCTATGAAAATGCTAAGGATGTTTGGGATCTTCTGAGTCGTCATTATACTACTGCTGGCCTTTCTCACGAGTTTCAACTTTGGGGTCTTCTTGTCAATATGAAACAAATGCCTAGGCAACCGATCAATGAGTTCCTTTCTGGTATGCAGTCTATTTGGGATCAAATGGAGCAGTCTACCCATATTGTCAAGGATCCTGCAGATGCAGCAATCTTAGCTACCAAACGAGATCAGTTTCATCTTATCCAGTTCCTGATGGCCTTGACTTCTGAGTTTGAATCAGTTCGTGCTACTTTGCTTCAGCAGGTCCCTCTCCCTACTCTGGAATTTGCTATGAGTCAGCTTCTCTCTCATGAGACCCGTCTTCGCACTCTTCAACCCCATCACCCTGATGCGGTCCTTGCTACTGCTACACGTCCTTCAAGCTCTTCCTCATCTAGGAATGGTCCGAAATATTGCAAGAACTATCATAAGCAGGGACTTCTTTTGGTTGAATGTCCGACCATCCAATGTCGGTACTGTCACAAGATTGGTCACATTGTCTATAATTGCCCTACCAAGCCTCCCAAGCCAGGTCAATCAGGCATTCTTCCAAGGCCTGTTAATCACTCTGTCGCTGCTGCTGCTGAAGACTCACCCTCTGATCCCTCTCTCTCATCTATCCCGGTTAGTGAGTTAGGACCAATGGTCTTTACCATGGTCAAACAATTTTTGTCCTCCTCTGATAAGGTTTCCTCTGCTGTCTCAGGTAATACTTGGTATTTTGATTCTGCCTTGTTGTAATCATATGTCTCCTGATTCTCAGCTATTTTCTTCTATTATTCCTACTACTCATGCTCCTCTTATTCAAACTGCTAATGGCTCGCACCTTGCTGCTAGTCATACTGGTTCTGTTTCCACCTCTACACTATCTCTATCTGACACATATCTTATTCCCAACCTCACTCTTAATCTCATCTCTGTTGGTCAATTATGTGAACTTGGTTTTGACTTGTGGTTTGGTTCTTCTGGTTGTCGTGTGCAGGATCCTCGGACGAATCAGGTTCTTGGGACAGGCCGTAGAGTGGGACGGATGTTCGAGCTCACTTCACTTCACCTACCTACCACATCGACACCCCCTCCGTCTCATGTTGCTCATACTGTTTCTGTTTTTCCTTTAAGTCTTTGGCATTTACGTTTAGGTCATGTGTAAGTTCAAAAACTTCACACTTTAATTTCTAGTGGTTTTTTGGGTCAAGTCAAACATGATTCAGTTGACTGTGTATCTTGTCAGTTGGCCAAACAGCCTGCTTTTTCTTTTAATAATAGTGACTCTTTTTCTCATGCCTCTTTTGACTTGATTCACTCTGATATTTGGGGACCTAGCCCTACTGCTACTGTAGGTGGATCTAAATACTTTGTCATATTTGTTGATGATTTCTCTCGATATACATGGATTTACCTTATGCACAATCGCTCTGAATTATCTCAAATCTATCGCACTTTTGCCCAAATGATCTCCACCCAGTTTTCAAAAACCATTAAAATCTTTCGCACTGATAATGCCATGGAATATAGAGACTCTCAATTTCTTGATTTCATTCACACACAAGGCACTATTATTCAGCGTTCTTGTGCAGGAACCTCTCAGCAAAATGGTAGGGCTGAACGCAAACACCGCCACATTCTTGACTCTGTTAGGGCTTTCCTCATTTCTGCTTCATGTCCTGAACGTTTTTGGGGGGAAGCCGCTCTCACTGCTGTCTATACCATCAACCGTCTTCCATCCTCAGCTCTCCAAAATGTGACTCCCTTTGAACGTCTCTATGGTACTCCAGCTTCCTACTCTTCTCTTCGCGTCTTTGGTTGTGCATGTTTTGTTTTACTTCAGCCGCATGAACATTCCAAATTAGAACCTCGATCTCGTCTATGTTGTTTTCTTGGGTATGGGATTGAACACAAAGGTTATCGTTGTTGGGACCCTATCTCTCAACGTCTTCGCATTTCTCGTCATGTTGTTTTCTGGGAACATACCATGTTTAATTCCCTATCCAAGTTTACAACTTGTTCCACCCCTTCCTTTTTTACTAATCCATCACTACCTTTGTTTCCTATATCTCCTGCTGATTCTCCGACTTCTCCTCTAGCACCTCCACTAGCTGTGGATCCTGTCCTTGATCAGACTCCTGACCTCCCTCTTGCTGCTCCTCCTGCTGACTCTCCGGCTTCGCCCCAAGAACCTGCACCGCCTGTGGATCCTGTCACTGATCAGCCTCCTCTCCTCCCCCTTCGTCGTTCTGACCGGGTAAGAGCACCTCCTGCTCATTTGCGTGATTATTCTTGTTTTTCAGCTGTGCTTTCCCTTCATGAGCCTCACACCTATCGTGAGGCCTGTACTAACCCTCTTTGGCAGCAAGCAATGACAGAGGAACTTCAGGCTTTGGAGAAGACTCATACTTGGGACTTGGTTGATTTGCCTCATGGTAAATCTGCCATTGGCTGCAAATGGGTCTACAAGATCAAAACCAAATCTGATGGCTCTATTGAATGGTATAAGGCTCGTCTTGTTGACAAGGGATATGCTCAGGAATATGGGATTGACTATAAGGAGACTTTTGCTCCTGTTGCTCGTATTACCTCTGTTCGTAGTCTTCTTGCTATTGCTGCAGTTCATCAGTGGCCTCTTTTTCAGATGGATGTTAAGAATGCCTTTTTAAATGGTGATCTCACTGAAGAAGTCTATATGCAGGCACCTCCAGGCTATTCAGATTGTCCTGACAAAGTTTGCCTCCTTTGTCGCGCTCTGTATGGTCTTAAGCAAGCTCCTCGAGCCTGGTTTGCCAAGTTTAGCAGTATTGTACATCAGTTTGGCTTCTCATCCAGTTCTCATGATACAGCATTATTTATCCGCCGATCTGATAAGGGTATGATTCTTCTTCTACTATATGTTGATGACATGATCATTACTGGGGATGATCACTCTGGCATTTCTGATTTCAAGCTATTTCTCCACCAACAATTTGAGATGAAGGATCTTGGTCATCTGAGCTACTTCCTAGGCCTTGAAGGTCTCTTCTGATTCCACTGGTTATTATCTCTCTCAGGCTAAGTATGCCTCTGACTTGTTATCTCGTGCTGGCCTGACTGACACTAAAGTTGTTTCTACACCCCTTGAGATGAATGCTCGCCTTACTCCCTTGGATGGCACACCTCTCAGTGATGCCACTCTCTATCGTCAGCTTGTTGGCAGCTTAGTTTATCTCACTGTAACCCGCCCTGATATTGCTCATGCTGTTCATTTGGTGAGTCAATTCTTATCTGCTCCCCATTCTACACACTATGCTGCAGTGCTTCACATTCTTCGCTATATCAAGGGTACTATGTTTCACGGACTTCACTTCTCTGCTCACTCCACCCTTGACCTCTGTGCTTATTCTGATGCTGATTGGGCCGGGGATCCTACTGACCGCCGCTCTACTACTGGATTTTGTTTCTTTTTGGGAGACTCTCTTATTTCTTGGCGCAGTAAGAAATAACATATTGTGTCTCGCTCTAGTACTGAGGCAGAGTATCGTGCTCTGGCTGATACTACTTCTGAACTTCTTGCTCTTCGTTGGCTGTTGGAAGATATGGGTGTTACACATTCTTCACCGACTGTCATACATTGTGACAACCGTAGTGCTATTCAGATTGCGCATAATGATGTTTTCCATGAGCGCACCAAGCATATTGAGATTGATTGTCATCTTGTGCGTCATCATCTGTCTGCTGGCATCCTACATCTTCTTCCAGTTAGCTCTTCTGATCAGACTGCTGACATCTTTACGAAGACTTTTCCTCCTGGTCGTTTTCGTGATCTTGTTTCCAAACTCAAGATGGCTTCTGTCAAACCACCTTGAGTTTGAGGGGGGATGTTAATATGTATATACCATTTGTTATTGTACTAGTCTAGGGTTTCCTAGGGTTTACGTTGTATTTACTATACCGTACACTAGACTAGGCCTATATATATTCTTTTATTTGTACATGATTATTTAGAATACACAATATAGAGTTTATTCTCTCTATCTGTCTGTGCTTCTCTCTCTAAACTTAACATCCACAGAAGCTTGATTCAAGTATCAGAGGTCAACTTTGATGGAAACGTTAGACGATGTCAACTCCATGATCTCTTCCGTGAGATCGTCCTCCAAAAGATGGAGGATTTGAGTTTTTGTCATGTTCTCTCAAAAGAAGAGTCTAGCTTTGAAGGACTATCTCAATGCTTGTCAATGGATGGAGTTTCGTATAATGTACTAGAGGGATTTGAGGACAAGCACATTCATTCTATTTTATTGTTCAATCTTGATGAATTGCCGAAGTCCTTTATGATTACATTTTTTGCTGATTTCAAGCTGTTGAAAGTAATGGATTTTGAAGATGCTCCATTGTATCACATTCCTGAAGACATGGGAAGTTTATTTAACTTATGGTATTTAAGTTTTAGAAATACAAAAGTAAATATTCTTCCGAAATCCATAGGAAAGCTGCAAAATTTGGAGACCCTAGATCTAAAGCAGACCCTCATTTGTGATATACCAGTTGAGATCAACAAGTTATGTAAGCTGCGACATTTTTCAGCCTACAATCGTGACTACAAAACAGACTTTAGTTTGACTTGGCAGAAAGGGGTAAAGATACCAAAGGGGGTTGGGTGTTTAAAGTCCCTACAAAAGCTATACTATGTGAAGGTAAATCATGGAGGCATCGATCTAATTGAAGAGCTGGGAAAGTTGAAACAATTAAAGAAGCTCTGCATTCAAAACATGACAACGGAAATTGGAAGGGCTTTTTGTGCTTCTATCCAAAATATGAAAGACCTTCAATCTCTAGAAGTAAGCTTGATATGTGTAGATGAGATAATTGATTTACAGTACATGTCATCTCCACCTCAATTTCTTCAACGCCTCCACATAAGTGGACGTTTAGACAAGTTGCCGGATTGGATTCCAAAACTTCAACATCTAGTCAGATTAAGGATGTTTTGGTCAAGGTTGGAAGATGACCCATTGAAAGCCCTCCAAAATCTTCCTAATTTATTACAGCTCACATTCTCACGCCAAGCATATGATGGAGAGCAATTGCATTTTAAAACAGGGGGATTTCTAAAACTCAAGGAGCTAGGCCTCGGCCACTTGAATGGATTGTATTCATTGCTGATAGACGAAGGAGCATTGCCTCTTCTTGAAATGCTTTTGATTGGGTCTACTCCACAATTGAAGGAAGTGCCTTCTGGAATCCATCATCTTAGAAACCTTAAACAACTAAATTTGGCGGATATGCCTAATGAATTTGAAGATAGTTTGGATCATGGGCCAGATAATTGGATTGTTGAGCATGTACCCGTCGTTTGTATCGGTCACAAGGTTCGCATAGGATATTACGGATATGACAGACACATTCTTGGTTCCAAGCATTTGGAAAGATCAAGAAAGCAAACAATCAACCAACATGATGATCACAAGGACAATGATAGTCACGATATCCTTTCACATAATAAACAATTACAAGGTGATTGCAATCATACTGAGGAAAATAATAAAAACAATGAACCCATGATTGTGGCAAAACAACCACTTGTTAGGGGTGAAACAATGAGCAGCACACTATAGGATACAAGTGCAAACATGTAAAAAGAAAAATCATTGATTTTCCAACTTGATTGTTTGGAGAAGATAAATCCAACGTGTCCCAACAGGCAACAACAACAATTACATATTCACTCTCCGTCCAAGTCTATGGACAAAGCCCAATAATTCCATAACTAAGGTGTATATAAGAATGATCTAATAGGAATATTAAGGATTCAAACTTTCAAAGCATCAAGCGTTCTTACAGATTTGGATTAGTACCACTGACTCGAACTTGATTGTTTACCTACCACAAATGGAGAAACTTTGATTAGTAATGAAAGAAGTTTACACTACCAAAAAAGTACATTAGAAAATCTCATAATTGAAATCTTGAATTAAATGCTTCAACAAAAAAATATATATGTGTGGTAAAAGTGCAACTAGATAAAATTATAAGAGAAACTCCTTTTTTTTTCTTTTTTTTTTGACGGTCACTTCTACATTTTTCACATAAGTGCAATTTAAGCATAATATGAAAATAAACGAATAGTTAACACCACATATCTAAAAACGGTAAGATTCAAGAGATCAAAGCATCAGTTCAAAAAATCAAGGATAGAAGTAAAAGATATAGTTTCAAATCCATTGATCAAGGATCAAGCAGTGGTGCTCGAAATGATAGGTGGCATGACCCTCGAAAGGATTCCTTTTATCTTGACGATGCTGACGTTGTGGGAATTGAATCTCCTAGAGATGAATTGATAGGCTGGTTGGTAGAAGGATTGCCTTATCGTACTGTGCTTTCAGTGGTGGGAATGGGGGGATTGGGCAAGACCACTCTTGCCAAGAAAGTCTACGACCACCAAAAGGTGAGAGGACACTTTGATTGCCATGCTTGGATCCCAGTATCTCAGTCATACAACACGGAGCATCTTCTAAGGAGCATGATAAAGCAATTTTGCAAGGCCAGAATGGAGTATCCTCCTCAGGGATTAGATGAAATGGATGACGAGTTATTGATCAATGAGTTGAGAAATTACTTACACCAAAAGAGGTACGTGGTTGTATTCGATGATGTATGGAAAATAGACTTTTGGGAGGATATAAAACATGCTATGATTGATAATCATAAGGGTGGTAGGATTATGATCACAACACGTAATAGGGAGCTTGCTAGTTATTGTAAAAAATCTTCAACTGTTCATGTTCATGAGTTACAACCACTACCTCACGATGAGGCATGGAAGCTCTTTTGCAAAAGGGTGTTCCAATTTGATTTTGGAGGACATTGTCCACCAGCGTTGGAGAATTTGTCTCATAACATTGTTGAGAAGTGCAAAGGATTACCACTCGCAATTGTTGCTATAGGTGGTCTTTTATCGACCAAAGACAAAACTATCTTTGAATGGCAAAACTTGCACGATGGCCTTGGCATTGAGTTAGGAAGAAATCCCCATCTTGTAGGTATTGACAAAATTCTATCCCTAAGTTATGAAGACCTGCCTTACAACCTCAAATCTTGCTTCCTATACCTCGGTATGTATCCTGAGGATTACTCTATTAACTGCGTAAGATTGATTCGACAATGGATAGCTGAAGGCTTTGTGAAGAAAATTGAGGGTAAAACAATCGAAGAGATTGCGCGAGAATACTTGACTGAGTTAATCCACAGAAGCTTGGTTCAAGTATCAATAGTTGACTTCGATGGAAAAGTTAGAAGATGTCGACTCCATGATCTTTTGCGTGAGATTGTCCTCCAAAAGATGAAGGATTTGAGTTTTTGCCATGTCCTCTAAAAAAAAGAGATAAGTTTTGAAGGACTAACTCGACGGGTGTCAATAGACAGAGGTTCATATAGTGTACTAAAGGGATTTAAGGACAAACACATTCATTCTATTTTATTGTTCAATTTTGATGAATTGCCGAAGTCCTTTATGATTACATTTTTTGCTGATTTCAAGCTTTTGAAAGTAATGGATTTTGAAGATGCTCCATTGTATCACATTCCTGAAGACATGGGAAGTTTATTTCACTTAAGGTATTTAAGCTTTAGAAATACAAAAGTAAATGTGCTTCCAAAATCCATAGGAAAGCTGCAAAATTTGGAGACCCTAGATCTAAAACAGACCCTCATTTGTGATATACCAGTTGAGATCAACAAGTTAGGTAAGCTGCGACATTTTTTAGCCTACAATCGTGACTACAAAAAAGACTTCAATTTGACTTGGCAGAAAGGGGTAAAGATACAAAAGGGGGTTGGGTGTTTAAAGTCCCTACAAAAGCTATACTATGTGAAGGTAAATCATGGAGGCATCGATCTAATTGAAGAGCTGGGAAAGTTGAAACAATTAAAGAAGCTCGGCATTCAAAACATGACAACGGAAATTGGAAGGGCTTTTTGTGCTTCTATCCAAAATATGAAAGACCTTCAATCTCTAGAAGTAAGCTCGATATGTGAAGATGAGATAATTGATTTACAGTCCATGTCATCTCCACCTCAATTTCTTCAACGCCTCCACATAAGTGGACGTTTAGACAAGTTGCCGGATTGGATTCCAAAACTTCAACATCTAGTCAGATTAAGGATGTTTTGGTCAAGGTTGGAAGATGACCCATTGAAAGCCCTCCAAAATCTTCCTAATTTATTACAGCTCACATTCTCACGCCAAGCATATGATGGAGAGCAATTGCATTTTAAAACAGGGGGATTTCTAAAACTCAAGGAGCTAGGCCTCCACCACTTGAATGGATTGTATTCATTGATGATAGACGAAGGAGCATTGCCTCTTCTTGAAATGCTTTCGATTGGGCCTATTCCACAATTGAAGGAAGTGCCTTCTGGAATCCATCATCTAAAAAACCTTAAACAATTGATTTTTTGGGATATGCCTAAAGAATTTGAAGAAAGTTTGGATCACGAGCAAGGGCCAGATAATTGGATTGTTGAGCATGTACCCTTAGTTTATATCGGTCACAAGGTTCGCATAGGATATTACGGATATGACAGACACATTCTTGGTTCCAAGCATTTGGAAAGATCAAGAAAGCAAACAATCAACCACCATGATGATCACAAGGACAATGATAGTCACGATATCAATTCAGTTGAGAAAGGTTAGTGTTGTTTAGCTTTGTAACTCCCCCACATGCACACACAAAAAGTGTATGGGTGTTGGTTTTGGTCTATTTATATGAGGAGTAGGTAAGGGTATTTTACAACCGATGGCGATTTGGGGTTTTTCCTATAGTCCCATAAAAATATGGTTTTGGGTTTCAAACATGTGGTAGTTGATAAATCCATTATTCTTTGCCATTTGAGTTTATTTGGGTTATTTGAGGGTATAGTTGGTTTATTATCTTGGTGGATGTTGTGATATTAACTATTTTGATGGGATCTTTTTGGATTATTTTGGATTATCTTAGTATTCCAAAAAGATTTGGGAAATTAGGAAAATTGTTTTAAGGGCTAATCATTCGAGTCACATTATGCATAACTCTATTGGTAATTCCAAAATGATAGCATGTTTTATAGAATGTTTTATTATCGTGAAACTTGCATTTCCCCAAACCTCATTATTTATGTTAAAATATTATCTTGGAAAAAAATATTGTGCTAACACAGTCCATAACAAGAGGGACCCATCGTTCATGAAAGCTTGTTTTCCTCATTATTCCTTCCAAGAAAACTCATTCAACCCTATCATAAGCCTTACTCATATTTACCTTGAGTCCCAAGTACTTGACCTAACCCCTGCAGTGAGTCTTCACATGATGTAAAGTTTCAAAAGTCACCCAGGCATTATTTATAACTAGTCTACCTGAGACAAAAACACTTTGATTCTTTGATATATAGATGACAAGAGTCTTTTTAACCTATTGAATATTATATTATACACCAATTTATAGAGGACATTACACAAACTTATAGGTCCATAATCAAACTAGACAAAAATAAAGTTGTAACCTCTGTGCCTGCTTTGTGCCAAATGTTTTGAAAGAAATGTACAGGCATACCTTCTAGCCCAAGCAATTTGGTTGGGAACATTTGCAGTAAAGGTTGAGCCACCTCCTCTTCCTTGTATTCCCTAGCTAGCAAGTCATTTACCTTATCAGTAACAGTCTTGTGAACCTTGGATAGCACCGGGTCAAAATTTTGTGGGTAAGAGGATGAGTAGATCTCCTGAAAATATTTAACCACCTCTTCCTCAATTTTTTCACAACTTTCTTGCCAAACTCTTTGAGCATCTAGTAGCCCATAAATCATGTTCCTCTGCTTCCTTTGTGTTGCCTTAGATTGAAAAACTTTATATATTTTTTTATAGTCTTCGCTTAGCCCTGTGCAGGCCCGGCCCAAGCCTTAGGCCACTTAAGCCATGGCTTGAGGCCCCCAATTTTGGGAAGGCCTCAAAATCTTAAAAACCCATATATAAGCCTACTTTTAATCAATACTTCTATTAAAATTTTTTTTTCAGCCCACCGGTAACAACAGCCCATTAAATTCACCATTAAATTTTTTTTCAAGCCCACCAGCAGCAGCCCATTAATGCCAACAGCTGCCCACAGCTGTGTTCAACTCTAAAAATTTTTTTTCTCTCTCTGCCACACGTTACTCATCCAATCAATTTCAGAAAAATAATCTTCTTCACACGTGCAGTGCAGCCCCTGACTCCCTCTGCCCACAAGTCCTCCTCAACGTCTCTTTCCCTTTCTTTTTTTTCTTTTCACTTTATTCACTTTTCTCTGATACAGTGATACGTTCTTCACTTTCTCCAGCAAAATTTTGTCACATTCCAACAAAATTTTGTCTCTCTCTAGTCTCTACGTTACTTCTCTGCCTCTCAGAAACTCTCTCTTTATACGTATTTCTCTCTCTAAAAATATTTATCTCTCTCACTACAAATCTACAGTCAGTAAATAAATACTAAATATTATATATTTTTTATTTTTTCTTGGCTTCAAATTTAAGGATTGAGTCTTGAAATCTTCTACAAAATTTGGATTCAACACATGAATAGGTAATAATATCAATCTTTACTCTCTTGAATAATTTTTTTTTTTCTTTTGCAATTAGTGTTGTAAATTAAGATTTAATAAATTGTGAATTTGTGATATTCATTGTTCAGGTATTGAATTTCAGAACTTATATAGATCAGTAGATATTGGGATTTGGGATAAATCAGCGTATCAGGTTCTATTGTTCTATACTTTTTCTATTTTAATTTTATTAAATTTTACTTGTTAGTTAGGTAGTATTGCAGTATTGTTATATGTTGTTTTGGCTGTTATTTGTTTTTTAGCTGTAAAGTATTTGTTGTTATTTGTTTGTTTGTTTGTTTGTTTGTTTTTTCACTATATGGCTCCTCGAAAATATGAATCTGGGCATCAAAAACTTAAAAAAAAAAAAAAAGAATAGAAAAATTGATTGAATCCCAAAAGGGAGCTCTTGAAAAATTTGTTACCGGTAATAAACAAAATATTACAGAAAAATTAGGTGATAGTTCAACAAATGAAAATAATTCTTACGATAGTCAATTGAAAGATAACAATGAAAGTAATCCTAATGCTAGTCAATCAAAAGATACTAATGAGAATATTCAGAATGATAGTCAAAAGTGTAATATACCAACTTACGATAGTCAATCGAAAGATAATAATGAAAATAATCTTAATGATAGTCAATCAAAAGATACCAATGAAAATATACCGAATGATAGTCAAAATTTTAATATACCTACTTTTGATGAAAAACATGAAAAAAATTTAGAAGCAAATGAATATATTAACGAAACACTTGATTATAGGCCTTTAAATATTTATGATCCAGCTCAATGGAAAAATATTGACTCAAAATTGAGAGATTTATTAGTAGAAAAGGGTCCAATTAGACATAACGATTCAGAATTTCCTAAAGATGGAAACTCTAGGCATTTTTCTACTACATATTACACTCGAACCTTATCAAATGGGGAGAAACATGATAGAAAATGGCTAGTATATTCAAATGAATTAGATAGAGTATTTTGTTTTTGTTGCAAATTGTTTAATTCGGAATCTTGTACAAATAAATTAGCTAATCAAGGAACTAATGATTGGAGAAATCTTAGTGGTAAAATTAAAAGACATGAAACAAGTAGTGAGCATATTACTAATATGAACACTTGGAGTGATTTACAAATAAGATTATTGAAAAATAAAACAATTGATAAAAGTGTTCAAGAACTAATTAACAAAGAGAAAGATCGTTGGAAAAATGTATTACAAAGAATTATTGCAATCATAAAGACTTTAGGTAAAAATAATTTGCCATTTCGAGGAACAAAAGAAAAAATTTATCAAGAAAATAATGGAATTTTTTTAAGTTTAATTGAAATGATTGCAGAATTTGATCCGGTGATGCAAGAACATATTCATCGTATTCAACAAGGTGAAATTCATAACCATTATCTTGGTCATAAAATTCAAAATGAATTGATACAAATGATAGCAAATGAAATTAGAAGTAAAATTATTAAAAAAGTTAAAGAAGCAAAATATTTTTCAATTATACTTGATTGCACTCCTGATATAAGTAATCAAGAACAAATGACTCTTGTATTAAGATGCGTGGATATTTCAACAAGTCCAATAAAAATAGAAGAATATTTTTTAGAATTTATAAAAGTAGATGTCACTACTGGTTTAGGTCTTTTTAATGAACTTATAAATGTAATAACGAAACTTCAACTTAACATTAATGACATACGAGGACAAGGTTATGATAATGGATCTAATATGAAAGGAAATAAACAAGGTGTACAAAGAAGACTTCTAGATATTAATCCTAAAGCATTTTACACACCATGCGGTAGTCATAACATTAATCTAGTACTTTGTGATATGGCAAACTCTTGTACTAAAGCTGTATCTTTTTTTGGAGTGGTACAACGTTTATATACATTATTTTCTTCTTCAACAAAGAGATGGAATATTTTTAAAAAAAAATTATTGAAATTCACTCTTAAGCCGTTATCACAAACACGTTGGGAAAGTCGCATTGAAAGTGTTAAAGCTATAAGATTTCAAGCTCCAAAAATAAGGGATGCTTTGTTAGAGTTAGCAGAAAGTAGTGATCAAGATTCTAAAACAAGAAGTGAAGCTAACTCTTTAGCAAAATATGAGTTTGGAGATTTTGAGTTCTTATTGAGCTTGACTATTTGGTATGATGTGTTATTTGCAGTCAATTCAGTTAGTAAAATTTTACAATCTAAAGATATGCATATTGATGTGGCTATAAATCAATTAAAAACTCTTATAGATTTTTTCAAAAATTATAGAGAAACTGGATTTGCAACTGCTATGAGTTCAGCCATAGAGATTGCTAAAGAATTAGATATTGAACCGATTTTTCAAGAAAAACGTGTAATTCGTAGGAAAAGACACTTTGATGAAAATGTTGATCACGAGACATCACAATCCGTTGAAGAATCTTTTAGAATCGATTATTTCTTATTTATAGTTGATCAAGCTATTTCCTCAATTGAGCAAAGGTTTGAACAGTTTCATATATATGAAAAGCTTTTTGGTTTTCTATTTAGCTTTGAAAAATTAAAATCATTTGACGATGATAGCTTAAAAGATAAATGTCTTTGTCTCGAAAGTGCTCTCACATATCAAAATTCCTTTGATATTGATGGTTTAGATTTATTTTCGGAATTAAAAGTTTTAAGAGAAGTTATACAAACAGAAGAAAACAAAAACACTCCAGTTGACATATTGAATTATATTAAAAAACTAGAATCTTTTCCAAATGCATGCATTGCATATAGAATTTTATTAACAATTCCTGTAACAGTTGCTTCCGCAGAAAGAACTTTTTCAAAATTAAAATTGATAAAATCTTATTTAAGATCGACTATGTCACAAGAAAGATTAAGTGGATTAGCGATTTTATCAATTGAAAAGAACATGTTAGAGAAAATTGATTATAAAAGTTTGATCAATAATTTTGCATATAAAAGAGCAAGAAAAATGAAAATCTAGTAAAAAAAATCATAGATATTAATTTAATTTAATATTGAATGGTTAAAAAAAAAAGGCCCCAATTTTAAGATTTGGCTTGAGGCCCCCAAAAAGTTTGGGCCGGCCCTGGCCCTGTGGCATGAGATCTTTGATTCCACATTAGTTTTTCCTTTTCTAAAAGGTCGTTAATTTCGTTATGTACTACTTTTTTTCCTTCAACCGTGGGCCCTCCTTGGGCTTGAAGTTGGGCTTAGTATTGCCATTTCCTTGTTGATTAACACTTCCAAATTCTCATTCACTCCATTAAGCCAAATGTTATTTGCTTTGGTTGAGCTTCTCACATACATTAATTAAGCATGTCATTCCCACACCTTGTTCCTATCAAGGCCTGGACTATTTTGTTTTGAAACCTCTTGTGCTTCAGCCACAGCCTGCTCCAGACTTCGTTTATGGGCACTTCTTCTTGCATTGGGCCTTTATCTTTACATTTCCTCTTGTTATGTTTGCTTGTTTGCCCATTTCCCTCATCTAAGCCCAATATATCTTTTTGTATTATATCCTAATAAAATAGTTGGGCAAAAAGAAACTAAGTGATAAAGTGAAGGCCATCTAAACACAATACGAAGGGTCAAGGGTGTTAGAGAAGATCTGTTTAAATAGTGTATAAAAAAATGTAAACAAATAATAATAAGTTTTGTTAGAACATTTAATTTAATATTTCAGTCTTTAGATTCTTTAATTATTTTTTTTAGTGTAATCTTCTTCCATTACTAAATCAAAGTTTGTCCATTTGTGGTAGGTGAACAATCAAATTCCACTCAGTGATTTGAAGCTTTTCCCCACCAATATGAGGCTCTAATTGTGTGAAACTCTCAATATTCCTATTAGATCAACTTTTTGTGCACCTTAGTTCTGGGACAGTTGGAAATTTTACCGACAGACTTAAATGGAGAAATATAATTGTTGCAGGAATACACTTGGGATAATTATGTTCTCCAGGCAATTAATTCAGAAAATCAGTGGGTTTTCTTCTTACATTCTCATACTTGTATTGTGTATTGTTCTGCTCATTTTGTTAGCGTTAGTCATACTGGTCACAATACAAGTGCAAAAATGGTTACCAACTGCTTCAAGCTTTAGAAGTAGTTTTATTTTATTTTTTTAAGTAATTTATTAGTTGGGGAAAAAGGAATTTGAATCTTGATTCTCCTTATAAAGGAGACCCGTCAATGTTAATTGAGTTACAACCTCTTGACTTAGAATTAGTTAATAAATTGAAATAGTGTTAGTTCAACAATTTCAATAGGTTGTTATTATATTTTCAGTTGATAGGAGCAAACAGTAAATTGACATTGAAAACTTGCCGACTTAACCTAATGATTTCCCCTATAAACTAACCCTTGCCAAAAAAATTGAGTGTTGAGACACTGTCGTATCAACAATAATTGACCCTAATAAGAAACTGCTTTTTTTGACCAATTAGATTACCCCTTTTTAGGCCAAACTATAATTTTGTCCCTACTATTTGTTCCAAATTCAGTTTTTGTCTTCTAAACTTAAAAATTTACAAACTTGTCCTAAAAAAATTTAGGAGGTCCAATTTCCTCTGGCCATATATATCTAGTCCATGCCATGTCAAACTTTTTAGTTGGTCACATCAACATTTCATATGTCATATATGCAATTTCTTTAATAATAGATGAACAAAGGATAACATTTATATCTTATATAAGTGTGTTTTTAACCTGCCCTAGACACAAAGGAGTGAACAAATTAAATCATGATGGCTAAACAAATCTAATGTCTTAATTCTTATGCTGATTAGTAAGAATAAAAAATACTCAAAGTTTTCACTTGCTCAATATGATACTATTAGGGCCGGTCCAAGCCTAGCTTAAGCCAACTAA
Source organism: Fagus sylvatica (assembly GCA_907173295.1). Classification (NCBI taxonomy): domain Eukaryota; kingdom Viridiplantae; phylum Streptophyta; class Magnoliopsida; order Fagales; family Fagaceae; genus Fagus; species Fagus sylvatica. Next base: position 44,514,548 of record OU015765.1, read on the forward strand.
GGATTGGCTTGAGGCTCTCCAAATGGAGAAGGCCTTCAAATTTTTATTAACCATGTGTATTCTATACATGAAATAGTACATAAAAAAATGTCCAAAATGATACAAAAATAAATAAATAAATAAAATCTAAGATAAATCTACTCAAAAGTTTTAAATACTGGGCTGGAATTTGAAAAGGACTTGCTTTAGTAATTTGTTTGGAACCAGAGAACGAGGATGCCTACCACAACAAATAATAAGTCAGCTTCGAATACCAACTCTTCCAGCACTAGGTCTATCAAGTCTCCAAAACTAGAGTAGGGATTTGGCTATTTCTTTAATGTCCTTAATCAAGTCACCAAAAATAGAGTAGGAAAATTCTGGCTTTTACAATGTGTAGACTGGAGACAATAGCCATCAAGTTTCCTTCTAGCAGCGTGGTACGCTGATCTCCTTGGCAAATTTTATGGCCATCCTCACTGCTAATGCTTCGGCATCCATACTTGTTAAGTACAATATACACACTAAAACTAAAATAAAATCTTAGTAATATCTTTAAATTGTTGGAACATTCTATACAATTGATGCCAAAGGTCGAGTATAGAGGCCCTTCTAAAATTGGTCCAACCTAAAGTACCTAATCGATGCAGCCAATATGTGACCAATTCTACAATAACCAATAAAAGTAATAGCTCATAAAATAGAGATCAAAACCAAAGAGAGCACCATTCAAAGAGTTTCATATCCTTTCACATAATAAACAATTACAACTTACAAGGTTCTGATTGCAATCATACTAAGGAAAATAATAAAAACAACGAACCCATGATTGTGGCAAAAAAACCAGTTATTTGGGGTGAAACAATGAGCAGCACACTATAGGATACAAGTGCAAACATGTAAAAAGAAAAATCATTGATTTTCCAACTTGATTGTTTGGAGAAGATAAATCCAACGTGTCCCAACATGCAACAACAACAATTACATATTCACTCTCCGTCCAAGTCTGTAGACAAAGCCCAATAATTCCAAAACTAAGGTGCATATAAGAATGATCTAATAGGAATATTGAATATTCAAAATTTCAAAGCATCAAGCATTCTTACAGATTTGGATTAGTACCACTGAGTCGAACTTGATTGTTTACCTATCACAAATGGCGGAACTTTGATTAGTAATGAAAGAAGTTTACACTACCAAAAAAGTACATTAGAAAATCTCATAATTGAAATCATGAATTAAATGCTTCAACAAAAAAATATATATGTGTGTAAAAGTGCAACTAGATAAAATTATAAGAGAAACTCCATTTTTTTTTCTTTTTTTTTTGACGGTCACTTCTACATTTTTCACATAAGTGCAATTTAAGCATAATATGAAAACAAGTGAATAGCTAACACCACGTATCTAAAAACGGTAGGTCGTGAAATCAAAGATGTCTACTAAGTACTAACGAAAAGAAAGACAATCATTGGTCCATTGTATTTACAATGTTACTCAACATCGCAATTCTTGCAGCATTGTTCACCAGGAAAGAAAACACAAATCTAACAAATAATATTAATAAAAACAAGTAAACAACAATTACCTTCTTTAAAGGCAATTCTGGTTGATTTGCTTGGAACGGTGAATGCGGATCCACTCAATACCATAATATCCAGTGCCAATCTTTTTACCGCGATAAATGACTGGTACATGCTCAATGATCCAAAAACATGACCCTTGCTCAGGATCCAAACTTTCATCAAATTCTTTGGGCATATTTTGAAATCTCAAATCTTTGAGGTTTCTCAGATGCTGGATTCCAGAGGGCACCTCCTTCAATTGCGGACAAGGCCCAATCACAAACTTTTCAAGAAGTGGTGATGCGCCTTTGTCTATCATCAATGAATACAATCCATTCAGGTGTTTGAGATATAAAATCTTGAGTTTTGGAAATCCTCCTTTTTGAAAATGCAATTGCTCTCCAATGTATGCCTGCCTTGAGATTGTAAGCCACAATAAATTAGGTAGATTTTGGAAGGCTTTCAGTGGATCATCACTCAACTTTGACCAATATATATTTATTCTGACTAGATGTTGAAGTTGTGGAATCCATTCCGGCAACTTCTCTAAACAGCACTTTAACTGGAGGTGTTGAAGACATTGGGGTGGAGATGAAATGGACTGCAAATCAATGATCTCATCTTCACTAATTGAGGATACATCTAGAGATTCAAGGTGGTTCATCATTCCAATAGAGGCACACAAAGCCCTCATGGTTTCCTTTGTTAGGTTCTTCACACCTAACTTCCTCAATTGCCTCAACTTTCCCAACTCTTTAATTAGATCAACCCCTCCATGATTCAGCTCCACATGATACAACTTTTGTAAATACTTTAAACACTCAATCCCTTTTTGTATCTTTACGCCTTTTTCCACAGCCAAACTGAATTCTACTCTGTAGTCGCAATAGCAAGCCATAAGATGTCGCAACTTACGAAGCTTTTTAATCTCGACTGGTATATCAAACACTAAGGACTGCTTCAGATCTAGAGTCTCCAAATTTTGCAACTTTCCTATGGATTTTGGAAGCATTTTTATTTTGGTATTTCTCAAACTTAAATACCTTAAGTGAAATAAACTTCCCACATCTTCAGGAATGTGATCCAATGGAGCATCTTCAAAATCCATTACTTTCAAAAGCTTGAAATTAGCAAAAAATGTAATCATAAAGGACTTTGGCAATTCATCGAGATTGAACAATAAAAGAGAATGAATGTGCTTGTCCTCAAGTCCCTCCAGTGCATTATATGAAACTCCATCTATTGATAAGCGGCGAGTTCGTCCCTCAAAGCTAGACTCTTCTCTTGAAAGAACATGACAAAAACTCAAATCCTCCATCTTTTGGAGGACAATCTCACGGAAGAGATCATGGAGTCGACATCGCCTAACTTCTCCATCAAAGTTGACCTCTGATACTTGAACCAAGCTTCTGTGGATTAACTCAATCAAGTATCCTCGTCCAACATCTTCTAACATTTTATTCTTGATTTCCTTCACAAAGCCTTCAGCTACCCATTGTCGAATCAATCTTACGCAGTTAATAGAGTAGTCCTCTGGATACATACCAAGGTATAAGAAACAAGATTTGAGGTGGTAAGGCAGGTCTTCATAACTTAGGGATAGAATTTTGTTGACACCAGCAAGATGGGGATTTCTTCCTAACTCAAACCCAAGGCTATCATACAAGTTTTGCCATTCAAATATAGTTTTGTCTTTTGTTGACAAAAGACCACCAATAGCAACAATTGCAAGTGGTAATCCTTCGCATTTCTCAACAATGTAATGAGACAATTTCTCCAATGCTAGGGGACAATGACCTTCAAAATCAAATTGAAATGCCCTTTTGCAAAAAAGCTCCCATGCGTCATCAGGAAGTAGTGGTTGCAATTCGTAAACATGAACAGGAGAAGATTTTTTACAAAAAGTAGCAACCTTCATGTTACGTGTTGTGATCATAATTCTACCACCCGTGTTATTGTCAATTAAAGCATGTTTTATATCCTCCCAAAAGTCAATTTTCCATACATCATCAAATATGACCACATACCTCTTTTGCCGTAAGTATTCTCTCAATTCATTGATCAACGAATCCTCATCCATTGCATCTATTCCTGCCACAAGAGGATCCATTCTAGCCTTGCGAAATTGCTGTATCATGTTCCTTAGCAGATCCTCCACGTTAAATGACTCTGACGCTGAGATCCAAGCATAGCAATCAAAGTGACCTTTCACCAATTGATGGTCGTAGACTTTCTTGGCAAGAGTGGTCTTGCCCAATCCCCCCATTCCCACCAGCGAAACCACAGAGCGATAAGAAGAGCCTTCTACTAACCAGCCAATTAATTCATCTCTAGAAGATTCAATTCCCACAACGTCACCATCCTCAAGATAAAGGGCATCCTTTCGAGGGTCTGTCCGCCTAACATTCTGAGCAACCATTGATTGATGATCAATGGTTTGGAAGCGATATCTTTCACTTCTTTCCTTGATTTTCTGGAGTGATGCTTTGATCTCCTGAACCTCAGTGGCTATTTCGTGGTGAGGTTTTAGCATTTTAATAAAGCGAGCAGATTTGTAGAAGAAACCACTCAATCCATGCCTTTGAGGATGATGTTGAGACATTTGAAGCAAGTATTTGTCGATGAAAACGTCTATGCGAAGAGCTACTTCTCTTAGCTGTTTCACCCAAGTTTTGACACCCTCACTCATGTCTTCTTCAGCTGCCGCCCTTGCATCTGCATCCTTGAGGAAGGACTGAATACTCTCCAGTTCATCTTTGATGTCAGCAACTTCTCCATCAATGCCGCTTAAAAGTTCTGCTTCTTGGGTTAATATGGAAATCAGCTTATCGATCAGAGGGGATACTACGGTCTCTGCCATATGACCTCTCTCTTTACTCCAAGGAAACGTATATGATAAAAATTCTGCTTCTTGCTTTAGTTCATTCCTGATGTCAGTGCTTGAGGTTGAGTTGACTCGGGTGAGTGATGAGAGTGTTGGGTTGGAGTTGGAGTTGGAGAAAAATTATGGTTTGTGCTTTTTGGAGATCCCAGATGGGTTTGATGGGTTGGTGAGAGAGAAGGTTGAGGTTGAGAAAATGAAGTGTGTGAGATTGTGTTTTTGAAGAAAGGGGTGAATGAGCTAAGGGCTAATCTTGAAAATGAGAGATCTAGTTTGAGGCGGCCGGTGTGCCGAGTGAGGGATTTGCTTAAGACTGAGATTGATGATCTGGTTGAGGAAACAAAAGGGTTGAGAGACAGATTGAGAAACTGAAAGTGGAATGTGAAGGAAGAATCGGATGAAAGGGAATTGAGGGATTGAAGAGAGAGAGAGAAGTGTGAAACCGTGCGATTAGTCAGATTTAGAGTTTAGACACGTTTTTGACTTTGTTGGCTCGTGATACGACAGTGTTGAAGCTTCCGTTCACTTTCCCAAGACCTTTCTCTCTCTTAAATTTCGAATATTTAAAGCCAAGTTCTGCACCTAGATCCGGAATTTTGGTGTTGCACTTAACTTGTACCTTTTTTTAGTCAAAACAGTTTTTGGGTTTTTGCTATCAGAATCTTAATAAAATGTTCGTTGAATTAAATTGAAATTATTAGTTTCTCCCAATGCGTTGGTTTCAGCTTGCGTCATGCAACAATCAAACAATGGATCAGATAGTGGCAAGAAATTTGGGGCAATCTTTGTTAAGGGCAAAACAAAACAAGACCAAAAAAAAAAGAAAAGAAAGGAGGAGGAGAAGGAGGAGGAGGAGGAGTTATTGTGAAAATGGTTTCAATGTGTGGCATGGAAAACGATCCATGGAGACAGTGGCAAAGCAATGGCGACTAGGGATGGCAATAAACCCGTGACCCGCGGGTACCCGCCCTGCCCTGCCCCAATTACATCAGGCTTTTTCGCCTCGTTTATGTAATAGGGTATCAGGTCGGGTTTTTAAACTCAAACAAGTTTTAATTGGATTTTAAACAGGTCGGGTTTTATTGAAAAACCCGAACTATTTAAGAAAAAAACCCTAAAAATCCAAAAAAAAACCCGAAACCATCGAGCCTGTCTCCTCAGTCGAGACTTCTCCAATCTCGATCTCAATCTTGTTCAGCTCTTTCACCTCATTGGACTATTTCTAGGTGCTCAATCTCCTGGCTTCGCATCTCGGTGTAGAAGACTTCAACTTCACCTTTCGGATCGTACTGGGTGCCATTGATTCTACTAAGTACAACTGGGAAAAATTCAGATTCAGGGAGTGAAGAGTTGTACCTCTGAGGGTCCGGATCTGTGGAGGAAATGATAGATCTGTTGACTTCAATCAATGCTGGTCATGGATAAGATGTGATCCGTACGATCGGAGAAGAGAACACCACATACGGCGGTGATGCCAAGCGAAGTCTCTTTGAGTTTATATGACTCTCTCTCTCCCTGAATCTATCTGCGTCAGTTTTTGACTTGTGAGATGAGACGACATCGTGTGGCTAGAGATTAATATCTATGCTTATGAGATGAGACGACGTCGTGTGGGGATTGACTTTATTCAATGGGATGCACGCGTAGTGTCAAATGGATTCGGAGTAAAAAAAAAAAAACCGGGTTGGGTCGAGTACTCCATCGGATCAGGTTAAACGAGTACCCGTTGAAGCAGGTGGGGCGGGGCAAAACCCGACCCATACCGCCCCATTGCCATCCCTAATGGTGACTAAGTAGGAGATAGAAGAGAGACACATAGCAAACGCGAAGGTTAGAGCATATGGAGATGTCAATGGGAGATGTACACAAAAAGAAAAAAATTGATGGCATATGTGCAAATTGAAAGTTTAAAATTGGGAACTCCAAAATAAGGAACTCAAACCAATATGTAAAATTTAAATAATAATAGGCAACAACTATAAATAATAATCGACAACAGTTATCTTTTTAATATAATATTAAAAAAAAAATGAAATAAATCTCAATTTATAAATGTCAAATTTGAAACCTGCAGTCCGTATATTAAATGATACGTTAAATTTGACACTTTAGTTGGAATTGTACATGTGTTATAATTAGCCATCAAGTGGGGGCAACGTGAATTTGATATCTCCTTTGAAACTGGAGATGCCCTTAGGAATTAGGATTTTAATTTAGGTTCTTGATTTTGGGTTTTTTGAGCTAAAAAGGTCAGGTGTGTCGGGTAGAAAATGTGGCCTGAATAATAAATTTTTGTCTTTCCCAAGGTGTTTGGTGCAATTTAGAGTTGCACATTCTGTCTAAAATGAAAATATTTTGCCGGCTTTGGCACAAAGGTGAAGTTTAGGTACTAAAGTAAATTGGGTAACAAAAAGAATAAGGGGTTTAGATGCATCTTACCTTTTAATTAATGGAAAAGTTCATGTTCATTCCAAATTTCACATACTTTTCTTTTGTCTTTTATCGTGATTATTTTGTGAGGAAAAGTCTTTTATTGTGATATGGTGCAGGTGAAGTGAATTAGAAAAATGTATCAAATTTAATGTGACAATTTCTCGTGACTATAATCAGGCTCTATATCAATTTTAACGCGCATACAATCACAATCTTTATTTTATAGAAGATGTTTCCAACCACCTCATTAAATTAGCTTGACTTTGTTGAGAAATTATTCAGTCCACCAGCTGACGTGGTTCACCTGTTCACCATTCCAATAATTAAATGGCACATCTGATAATTAATACAATCAGCTTGATAATTAATACAGTCAGCTTTTAACCATTAACCTCATACTTTTAAAATGACCAAATAGCCCCAAGCTAACTGTATTAATTATCACACGTGTCATTTAATTATTGGAATGGTGGACGGATGATGTGGTTCACCCGGTGGACTGAATAATTTCTCGACTTTGTGGCAACCAAGCCATGCCACTTTTTCCTTCTTGCTTGCCGTCCATGTGACTCATTTTCTTCTTTGTATTTTCCTAAACCCAAAGCAATTTACCTTTTCTAAAAAACCACGTCCCTTTCAATAACGTTCACATTAGAGCATTTTAACAAGTATTTCTTGACCGACTTATGTGCTTGCACTTGCACATATCATTTGCTTTTGCCCCATCAATCTAAATTGAAATGAAAGTGCTTCTTAAACTAGAGGATAAAACTCAACTCTCTTCCTATGGGCCAGGGAGGCCTTGGATTGAGATATGCAGCCAATCTCTGATCTGAATTGTTCTGTGTATATTGTTGTCTCCTACGAAAATTCCACTTCAAAGAGTCCCGTATGTTTTTGAGTTTGTTGGAATGTCATTATCTAACACAATTAATATTGATTCCTTTTTGCAGGTTGCATTAGAATTTTACTTGCCAAGACGGTGACTAAAATGAAGGGGGAAAAAACATATAAAAAAGAACAAAAACATGCTTCAATTATTCATTACGTCCAAAATACAGGTTCAAACATGGAGTACCGATTATTGTTGTTTTTCAAGTACATATTGTACATAAATTATATCCACCCTTAAATTTGATAACTGTTAGGTTTCAAGTACAAATTGATACTGCTTAACATTCATTAAATTGAACTCCTTCATGCATGATGTGTCTTTTTGGGCTAGCAATACTTGCCAAAGTTTAAAAAGAAAGACAGAAAGAGTATTTTAATAAAACTTTTTAATTTTATAATTTGTTTGAAATATCCCGAAAATTCTCGTTCATAACCCAATATATAGAGACTAGCTAGGTGGTCCATGCAATGGCTAGTGATGGTTCAATCCATTTGGGTTCAATCCAAACAGAATCGAGCCAATAACCACAAGGGCTTGTTTGAACGAAATGCCAATGCAAAGTTTCTGGTGATCATGATCATCAACCTCGGACTCCGATGACACAACACACCATCTACCAACAGGAAAGCTATATAGCCACAACCAATCAGGGGACCCAGACAAAAAGCATAAGAACCTTAGATACTGTAGAGGCCCATTTTTTCTGCCAACATCAGATCAAGCCCAAAGTCTTAGAAATTTGCTTTAAAGGCCCAAGGCGAACTAGGCCTAGTGGTCTACGGCAATAGAAAGACAAGGGTTAATGGCATTGGGCCAGCAATCAAACCCAAAGCCCAGGCCGGCCCACTTCATCTCAAGCCCATGTTTACTGTGATAATGTCAAACCATTCAAAAATAATTCAAAGAAAAGAGAGGGAAAAGGCTCCCACGTGATGCCCTTTTTCCCTCTCCTTTTCTAATGCGAAGCTCGAGGAATCAAAATCAAGAGGGACATATTTCCAAGGAGGAAAAAACGGATCTCCAGGCTTCATTATTGAAGGAAGAAGGCTAGTCCTCCTCATTGCCCATTGGTCACGGTAGACACCATCACAAGACCATCTGCCACAACTCCAGACGTGACAAGAAATGATGAGAAAGACAAAAGAAGAGCGGAGGAGGCCGAGAAAGCTGCCATGGCCGCCAAAGCTGACACCGCTCAAGGGCAACAACCACCATAGCCCAGCACTCCGGTGGTCCTTGCTCATCCTCAACATGGAGCTTAGGAAGAATGGTTTGGAGGTAGGGGAATCAATTTACTTAATTTATTTGATCTGCCATGACAAAAAAGGCATTAAATCTGCTGGGGGATGATGCTAAAATGGTAAGATCAAATTTAATTAATACAAAATGTATATGAGTCAAGTCAGTTCAATTACTTCAACCCATTGTCAAGCTTTTAATGTTCACCACCTCCAACACCATAAATGAGCTAAAGATCAGTTGTCTGCCGCAGACCAAATCAGTTCTACAGCAGATGAAAATCATTATCTTGATCTCAAACAGACTTTGTCAAATTCCGCCCCTTTTATTTCTCGGATAAACAGTAATTCTCATGATTAAGAGGATAATAAGTGAAACCATGAGATATGAACACCACTATAAATGGGGGTAAGAAAGAAGGGAAAGGGGTTGGTGAATCTCGGTCTGAAAATTAATTCCTTCACAAGAGTTGACTTTACAAAAGCTCTAAGGAAAGAGATAACCAAAGAAATTCTGTAGGATACTTCCTGCAGACCTACGGTAGACTGAACACTTTCAGTCTACCACAGCCAAAAGACCCACTCTCACTCACCAAACACTTACCCAATTAATGACACTGACTCATGTACATTTGCACAGTAAATGATTCTCTTCCTACTCCCCAAATCTCCTAAGTTCCATGTTTTACCATGTATTATTTATCTGTTCTATATATCTTTGCAAGTCATGCTAAAGGCTAACCCCTTCATGCTCATTTTCTTAGTCTGCAGCATCGACCCCTGAGTTATACTACTTGTAATATGTGTTTCTTATATGTTGTTGTTACTAGATGTATTGGTAAAAGCAAAGTTTATGGTTGTTAGTTTTGATCTACGGCATTAATTTCACAAGTCTGCTGTAATCGGTTTTAATCTATGGTGCTGATCTAATTTGCCTACCGCAACCTTTCCCCTAAGAATACTGCAGCCCAATAGATCAGAAGACGAGAGGGAAGCACCATTACCCATCGGGTAGACCAACAAGCCCGGTGTAGAGTTTTGGGCTCAACATTCCTTCTAAACAGCTCAGCCCACGTTTAGCCCGTTCGCAAAGTGACACGTGGCAGACGAAGAAATTTTGAGCACCCACAGATACATATATAAAATAAAATCTTGACATGTTATCAATTAGAAAATATCATAAAATACATGGAACATGGTAGACGTAAATTTAGAATTTCTTCAAGCATATAATAACATTATATATAAACTCAATTATTGGTTCAACTTGAAAACACCATAAGAAGCTCTGGAAATTTCAAAGGTTATTTCGAGATAGGTCCGTTCATCACCATCAACTAATCAAAGGGAAAGGGAAAAAAGAAAAAAGAAAAAATTAAAATGTAAACTTTTTGTTTAATTTTGGCATGCTTGAGGTCATTAAGTGATAGTAATGATTGTTGGTGTGTGATTCGTTATTAAAGGAACCGCTCACATTCTGTACCAAATCCTTAATCACAGTAATAATAATTAGCCTCTTGAAATGCACTATATTGTAATCGCAATTAGTTAGAGTTGATGTGCAATTAGTTATACTTGCCTCCATGGCTCACCATCCATCAAATTTTATGCAATATTGCATGCAGTTGATGTGCTGCAGTTGATGTGCTTAAATCTTTTAAGACCCAAACCTCCATTCTGTTTTGGTTGACACAAATTACTCTAGGCTTTCAAAGCCATATACCTCTGCTTATTCCGGGATGATTTCTACCAAAACATATTCACCAGTTTATCCATTTCATTACAAACTCTATTCAAATCTTTAAAAGTAGATATATTATAAAAGGGAAGACCTTTGGGTCACTGATTTTATGAGAGTAGCCTTACCAGCCCATGATAACCATTTACTACTCAACTACTTAACCTTGATTCATGTTTTTCTTCAAGAAAAAAACTCTATTCCAAGGAAATGTTTTTGCAAGGGCTACTAACACCTCTTTAAGAAAACAAACCTGAATTAGCTTGATTTGCTGATTATCTAGACCAAAGACAGTATTTCTAAATGTAATCTACCATACAATCTTTTGTTTTTTTTCCCAAGTAGGGTAGTGAGGGATATCCAACTTGGGACCTCCGGATCAAACAATATATCTTAAACCAATTGAGCCACACCCTCGCGTGCACCATACAATCTATTTCTTGTCAAACATTAGTTTAATAATAATTAGAGCTAAAGGGAATGTTTACCAACTTTTTCCCAAGTCAGAAATGACGACATTCTAACCTCCGAGAAAGCTGACGACCATCTAATATCCAAGCTCAATTGACGACATATTATGTATGGTCCTTTATTCCAGCTGTCTATGACTTATCCCTTATCTGTTACGTGAATATCGCAAGATAGCTCATCGAGTCGAGCCTTCACCTTGACAGGCGTTCTCCACGAATCTAGGGGCTCAAGGTCTTGCGGCATTGCCCAGCAACTACCCTACAAACGCGCAACGACCTTCCAGATCAAAGGGCCATTAAGTCACCATGTGTCCCCAAATCCAAGGGAGTCTAGAAGACCACATGTTATGACCAGAAAGCATAAAAGGCCATTATCTCTCCAAATCTCAAGTATGAACAGTACATTCCACTATAGAAATACACTCTCAAGGTTTTTTTGGGAATCCATACTGACAAAGGCATCAGAGCCTCCTTGGCTGGCCCCAAACTGGTGCCAATTCCAATCAACTTCTTTGTTCTTGCAGGTCTCCATCCATTGGCTCGGCAGTCAGTAGCCCACTGATCTTCCAGAACCATCAAGAGCTATTCAAGATACATTCACACCTTCAACTTCAAGTTATCCATATAGTACTCTTCTCTAAGTAGTAGCCTTAAAAACACTTCAGAGCATAGTATAAACAAATAGAGAGGAATAGGATCTCCATGTCGTAGTCCTCTAAATGGTCGAATATATTCTTCCACACGGACTTTCATTCAACAACAAAGAAAGAATACGACAAAATCTTGATTTATTTGGTTATTAAGTCTTTACAAACTTTTAACATAAGTCAAACTCATATACCAATTCCCACTCAATCAGCTCTTTGTATTTCCAATTTGAAACGGCGCCATAAGCAGGTCAAAAATCATTTACTCCTCCTTAGTGCTAAAATACGAAATTATACATATTACATAACACTTTTTCTTTTTGGGCAACAGTGGAGTTTTGGTTGAGTACTCATCATGGAAGGACTTAGGACTCAGCTTGTACAGTAGTAGCCTAGGGCGAAACTGGAACAAAGAAAAATTTATATGTAATCTAAAAGTCTTGGGCTATCCTCATGTATGAATTTTTTATTTTATTTTATTTTTTTAATTCAAAAGAAATAAGTCACACTAGCAGACTAATTTGACCAAATCTTAGAAAGAAACAGAGAGGCTTAGCACCTATCTGAAATAGATTTGGTCTACACAAGCCAATGGCAGACAATTACATATTTGCTGATACAGAATAACCAAATTCAGAAAGAATGATTTACGTTTCCTTGGAGTAAGAAGAGAAGCGACATGGCAGACACAGCAGTATCCCCTCTTATCGCCAGGCTGATTTCCTTGTTGACCGAAGAAGCAAAACTTTTACGAGGCATCCATGGAGAAGTTGCAGACATAAAAGATGAACTAGAGAGCATTCAGATCTTCCTCAAGGACGCAGATGCAAGGGCCGCAGCAGAAGAAGACATCAGCGACGGCGCCAAAACATGGGTGAAACAAGTAAGAGAAGTAGCCTTTCACATAGATGTAGCCATCGACCAATACTTGCTTCACGAGGCAAAACATGATCCTCGTCGGCTTCACTTCACTGGTTTCTTCCCTAAAATCACACACTTACTCAAAACCTTCAATTCCCGTCATGAGATAGCCACTAAGATTCAAGAGATCAAAGCATCAGTTCAAAAAATCAAGGATAGAAGTAAAAGATATAGTTTCAAATCCATTGATCAAGGATCAAGCAGTGGTACTCGAAATGATAGGTGGCATGACCCTCGAAAGGATTCCTTTTATCTTGACGATGCTGACGTTGTGGGAATTGAATCTCCTAGAGATGAATTGATAGGCTGGTTGGTAGAAGGATTGCCTTATCGTTCTGTGCTTTCGGTGGTGGGAATGGGGGGATTGGGCAAGACCACTCTTGCCAAGAAAGTCTACGACCACCAAAAGGTGAGAGGACACTTTGATTGCCATGCTTGGATCCCAGTATCTCAGTCATACAACACAGAGCATCTTCTAAGGAGCATGATAAAGCAATTTTGCAAAGCCAGAATGGAATATCCTCCTCAGGGATTAGACGAAATGGATGAGGAGTTATTGATCAATGAGTTGAGAAATTACTTACAACAAAAGAGGTACGTGGTTGTATTCGATGATGTATGGAAAATAGACTTTTGGGAGGATATAAAACATGCTTTGATTGATAATCATAAGGGTGGTAGAATTATGATCACAACACGTAATAGGGAGGTTGCTAGTTATTGTAAAAAATCTTCAACTGTTCATGTTCATGAGTTGCAACCACTACCTCAAGATGAGGCATGGAAGCTCTTTTGCAAAAGGGTGTTCCAATTTGATTTTGGAGGACATTGTCCACCAGCGTTAGAGAATTTGTCACATAACATTGTTGAGAAGTGCAAAGGATTACCACTCGCAATTGTTGCTATAGGTGGTCTTTTGTCGACCAAAGACAAAACTATCTTTGAATGGCAAAACTTGCACGATGGCCTTGGCATTGAGTTAGGAAGAAATCCCCATCTTGTAGGTGTTGACAAAATTCTATCCCTAAGTTATGAAGACCTGCCTTACAACCTCAAATCTTGCTTCCTATACCTTGGTATGTATCCTGAGGATTACTCTATTAACTGCGTAAGATTGATTCGACAATGGATAGCTGAAGGCTTTGTGAAGAAAATCGAGGGTAAAACAGTCGAAGAGATTGCACGAGAATACTTGACTGAGTTAATCCACAGAAGCTTGGTTCAAGTATCAATAGTTGACTTTGATGGAAAAGTTAGAAGATGTCGACTCCATGATCTTTTGCGTGAGATCGTCCTCCAGAAGATGAAGGATTTGAGTTTTTGTCATGTTCTCTCGAAAAAAGAGTTAAGTTTTGAAGGACTAACTCGACGGGTGTCAATAGACAGAGGTTCATATAGTGTACTAAAGGGATTTAAGGACAAACACATTCATTCTATTTTATTGTTCAATCTTGATGAATTGCCGAAGTCCTTTATGATTACATTTTTTGCTGATTTCAAGCTTTTGAAAGTAATGGATTTTGAAGATGCTCCATTGTATCACATTCCTGAAGACATGGGAAGTTTATTTCACTTAAGGTATTTAAGCTTTAGAAATACAAAAGTAAATGTGCTTCCAAAATCCATAGGAAAGCTGCAAAATTTGGAGACCCTAGATCTAAAACAGACCCTCATTTGTGATATACCAGTTGAGATCAACAAGTTAGGTAAGCTGCGACATTTTTTAGCCTACAATCGTGACTACAAAAAAGACTTCAATTTGACTTGGCAGAAAGGGGTAAAGATACAAAAGGGGGTTGGGTGTTTAAAGTCCCTACAAAAGCTATACTATGTGAAGGTAAATCATGGAGGCATCGATCTAATTGAAGAGCTGGGAAAGTTGAAACAATTAAAGAAGCTCGGCATTCAAAACATGACAACGGAAATTGGAAGGGCTTTTTGTGCTTCTATCCAAAATATGAAAGACCTTCAATCTCTAGAAGTAAGCTCGATATGTGAAGATGAGATAATTGATTTACAGTCCATGTCATCTCCACCTCAATTTCTTCAACGCCTCCACATAAGTGGACGTTTAGACAAGTTGCCGGATTGGATTCCAAAACTTCAACATCTAGTCAGATTAAGGATGTTTTGGTCAAGGTTGGAAGATGACCCATTGAAAGCCCTCCAAAATCTTCCTAATTTATTACAGCTCACATTCTCACGCCAAGCATATGATGGAGAGCAATTGCATTTTAAAACAGGGGGATTTCTAAAACTCAAGGAGCTAGGCCTCCACCACTTGAATGGATTGTATTCATTGATGATAGACGAAGGAGCATTGCCTCTTCTTGAAATGCTTTCGATTGGGCCTACTCCACAATTGAAGGAAGTGCCTTCTGGAATCCATCATCTAAAAAACCTTAAACAATTGATTTTTTGGGATATGCCTAAAGAATTTGAAGAAAGTTTGGATCACGAGCAAGGGCCAGATAATTGGATTGTTGAGCATGTACCCGTCGTTTATATCGGTCACAAGGTTCGCATAGGATATTACGGATATGACAGACACATTCTCGGTTCCAAGCATTTGGAAAGATCAAGAAAGCAAACAATCAACCAAAATGATGATCACAAGGACAATGATAGTCACGGAATCAATTCAGTTGAGAAAGGTTAGTGTTGTTTAGCTTTGTAACTCCCCCACATGCACACACAAAGAGTATGGGTGTTGGTTTTGGTCTATTTATATGAGGAGAAGGTAAGGGTATTTTACAACCGATGGCGATTTGGGGTTTTTCCTATAGTCCCATAAAAATATGGTTTTGGGTTTCAAACATGTGGTAGTTGATAAATCCATTATTCTTTGCCATTTGAGTTTATTTGGGTTATTTGAGGGTTTAGTTGGTTTATTATCTTGGTGGATGTTGTGATATTAACTATTTTGATGGGATCTTTTTGGATTATTTTGGATTATCTTAGTATTCCAAAAAGATTTGGGAAATTAGGAAAATTGTTTTAAGGGCTAATCATTCGAGTCACATTATGCATAACTCTATTGGTAATTCCAAAATGATAGCATGTTTTATAGAATGTTTTATTATCGTGAAACTTGCATTTCCCCAAACCTAATTAATTATGTTAAAATATTATCTTGGAAAAAAAATACAGTGCTAACACAGTCCATAACAAGAAGGACCCATTGTTCATGAAAGCTTGTTTTCCTCATTATGCCTTCCAATAAAACTCATTCAACCCTATCATAAGCCTTACTCATATTTACTTTGAGTCCCAAGTACTTGACCTAACCCCTGCAGTGAGTCTTCACTTGATGTAAAGTTTCAAAAGCCACCCAGGCATTATTTATAACTAGTCTACCCGAGACAAAAACACTTTGATTCTTTGATATATAGATGACAAGAGTCTTTTTAACCTATTGAATATTATATTATACACCAATTTATAGAGGACATTACACAAACTTATAGGTCCATAATCAAACTAGACAAAAATAAAGTTGTAACATCTGTGCCTGCTTTGTGCCAAATGTTTTGAAAGAAATGTACAGGCATACCTTCTAGCCCAAGCAATTTGGTTGGGAACATTTGCAGTAAAGGTTGAGCCACCTCCTCTGCCTTGTATTCCCTAGCTAGCAAGTCATTTACCTTATCAGTAACAGTCTTGTGAACCTTGGATAGCACCGGCTCTAAATTTTGTGGGTAAGAGGATGAGTAGATCTCCTGAAAATATTTAACCACCCCTTCCTCAACTTTTTCACAACTTTCTTGCCAAACTCTTTGAGCATCTAGTAGCCCATAAATCATGTTCCTCTGCTTCCTTTGTGTTGCCTTAGATTGAAAAACTTTATATATTTTTTTATAGTCTTCCCTTAGCCCTGTGGCATGAGATCTTTGATTCCACATTAGTTTCTCCTTTTCTAAAAGGTCGTTAATTTCTTTATGTACTACTTTTACTCCTTCAACCGTGGGCCCTCCTTGGGCTTGAAGTTGGGCTTGGTATTACCATTTCCTTGTTGAGTTGTTGATTAACACTTCCAAATTCTCATTCACTCCATTAAGCCTAATGTTATTTGCTTTGGTTGAGCTTCTCTCATACATTAATTAAGCATGTCATTCCCACACCTTGCTCCTATCAAGGCCTGGACTATTTTGTTTTGAAACCTCTTGTGCTTCAGCCACAGCCTGCTCCAGACTTCATTTATGGGCACTTCTTCTTGCATTGGGCCTTTATCTTTACATTTCCTCATGTTAGGTTTGCTTGTTTGCCCATTTCCCTCATCTAAGCCCAAGATATCTTTTTGTATTATACCCTAATAAAATAGTTGGGCAAAAAGAAACTAAGTGATAAAGTGAAGGCCATCCAAACACAATACGAAGGGTCAAGGGTGTTAGAGAAGATCTGCTTAAATAGTGTATAAAAGAAAGTAAACAAATAATAATAAGTTTTGTTGGAACATTTAATTTTATATTTCAGTCTTTAGATTCTTTAATTATTTGTTTTAGTGTAATCTTCTTCCATTACTAAATCAAAGTTTGTCTATTTGTGGTAGGTGAACAATCAAATTCCACTCAGTGATTTGAAGCTTTTCCCCACCAATATGAGGCTCTAATTGTGTGAAACTCTCAATATTCCTATTAGATCCATTTTTTGTGCACCTTAGTTCTGGGACAGTTGGAATTTTTACCTACAGACTTAAATGGAGAAATATAATTGTTGCAGGAATACATTTGGTATAATTATGTTCTCCAGACAATTAATTCAGAAAATCAGTGGGTTTTCTTCTTACATGCTCATACTTGTATTGTGTATTTTTCTGCTCATTTTGTTAGCGTTAGTCATACTGGTCACAATACAAGTGCAAAAATGGTTACCAACTACTTCAAGCTTTAGAATTAGTTTTATTTTATTTTTTTAAGTAATTTATAAGTTGGGAAAAAAAGAATTTGAATCTTGATTCTCCTTATAAAGGAGACCCATTAATGTTAATTGAGTTACAACCTCTTGACTTAGAATTAGTTAATAAATTGAAACAGTGTTAGTTCGACAATTTCAATAGGTTGTTACTGTATTTTCAGTTAATTGGAGCAAACAATAAATTAACGTTGAAAACACGCCGACTTAACCTAATGATTTCCCCTATAAACTAAACCTTGCCAAAAAAATTGAGTGTTGAGACACTGTCGTATCAACAATAATTGACCCTAATAAGAAACTGTTTTTTTTGACCAAGTAGATTACCCCTTTTTAGGCCAAACTATAATTTTGTCCTTACTATTTGTTCCAAATTCAGTTTTCGTCTTCTAAACTTAAAAATTTACAAACTTGTCCTAAAAAAATTTAGGAGGTCCAATTTCCTCTGGCCATATATATCTAGTCCATGCCATGTCAAACTTTTTAGTTGGTCACATCAAAATTTCATGTCATATATGCAATTTCTTTAATAACAGATGAACAAAGGATAATATTTATATCTTATAAGTGTGTTTTTAACCTGCCCTAGACACAAAGGAGTGAACAAATTAAATCATGGTGGTTAAACAAATCTAATGTCTTAATTCTTATGCCGATTAGTAAGAATCAAAATATTCAAGGTTTGCACTTGCTCAATATGATATTATTAGGGCCGGTCCAAGCCTTAAGCCAACTAAGGATTGGCTTGAGGCTCTCCAAATGGAGAAGGCCTTCAAATTTTTATTGGCCATGTGTATTCTATACATGAAATAGTACATAGAAAATGTCCAAAATGATACAAAAATAAATAAATAAATAAAATCTAAGATAAATCTACTCAAAAGTTTTAAATATCGGGCCGGAATTTGAAAATGACTTGCTTTTGTAATTTGTTTGGAACCAAAGACCCCCATTGTTGTGAACCCCTACCCTTATCAGATAACCCAAATTATCGAAGAAAAACCCAATGGGGGAAATGTGGATGGGATAGGCAGCTTGTGGGAGGAGCATGTGGGTGGCGTTGAACTAATATCAAAGCTTCTTGGTTGGAGTAGAAGTGGAAGTATGAGAGGTCGTTGTGGATGAAGGAGATGAACTGATGAAGAAAAAAAATTAAAAGAAGAGAAAAATAAAGTAGAAAACATGTGGAAGAAGGAGATGCAGGAAAAAAGTAACAGAAAAGGTAAAAGTAGAGAGAAGAAACGTGTGGATGTGAAAAAGGGGAGGAAAAATAAATAAAATAAATGGAGACGAGAGCGGAGATAATTGATAAAATTCTACTTTAAGATTTTTTATATGATAAGAATGATTAAGTGGATTAATGATTTCATTAATTGAAAAGAATATGTTGAAGAAAATTAACTATAAAAGTGTGATCAATAAATTTACATCTAAAAGAGCAAGAAGAATTAAATAATTTCTTATTTATAAATATTAATTTAATTTAGTATTAATGATCAAAATGCCTCAATTTGAGATTTTTCTTAAAGCCCGATTGGGCCGTCTTGGATACTATAAGTATGAATATTGTAGGCAGGATTTGAACCCAGGTCCCTTGCTCGACGACAAGAGACTTTACCAGTTGAACTAACTGGAACCCACTATGATATATTGTAGTTGGTGGAGTATAAAGTGGAACACAAAAAATAGGATAGATGATATTTATTCCTATAAGTATAAACTTTTTTCATTTTTTTTGCTAACCATGCCACCTGTAGGGGCAGCTCTTCTTACTGGTGGTTTAACTACAAATTAATTACACCCAAGATTAATAATTGTTAGAGTCAGTAGCTATTAGTTACTAGGATCCTCCCT
>OU015765.1:44534179-44623006 GCA_907173295.1 Fagus sylvatica
CAATCACAATCTTGTACCCAACTTGTAAGGAAAGTTGGGGCAGTGTGCAACGCCATCTTCTCTTTTTTTCTGCAGCTCACTCCCTCACGTAGCTCTCTTGGCTACATTTTCCAACCATCTCATTAAAATTAGCTTGACTTTGTGGCAACCAACCCATGCCACTTATTCCTTCTTGTTTGCCGTCCATGTCACTCATTTTCTTCTTTGTATTTTCTAGCCCACTTCCTTTGTCTAATAAGCTCATCACTCTCCTTTTTCCTCCTTGTTTACCGCAACAATTGTCTTCTTTTTCGACAATGAGATGATCTAACTGAAGTCACCAATTATAGGCCCTCTACCATTGGGAAGCTAGTATAATCATTGAATTTCTCCTCACCTCTGTGAAGCCTTTTAGCCTCTATAAAATGCCTACTGAAACAGACGTCCTGTATGGTTTGTGGACTGCCTTCATGCAAACTTGTTTGCTTTTGGGTTTTTTGCCTTCCTCTACCAACACTTAAGCCCAATCTGGATATGACCTGAATGCAGGCCCAAATTAATCATGTTTAACTCATGAGGATTGCTTTGTAGGGAAGTTCTATTTGGGGATAATATTCGATTTGCATTTATTGACAAGGAGGATATGGAAAAAGATGTTGAGATAGAGCCCATGGTCCCATGGACCTTCGATCAATATCTTGTCCTCCTGAAAGAGTTGATCTGGTCTCTCAACCCTCGGCCTTTATGTTCAATACATGCCTATTTTGGGTTAATGTTTTCAATCTTCCTATGTCGAGTATAAGTATGTAAACATAAATTCAAACCAATTTATAGTTAGATTGATTTTTCATTTTTTTTTGGCTTAGTACTAAACTAAGTGAAATTATTGGTTTTTCAAGCACATTTTCTGTTCAGACATGAATGATATATCAATAGGTATAAATTGTGAACTTTTGTGGATCCAATAAGGGGGAAAACAATATGCAAGTATGGAACAGGACGTGTAAAACAATTATTTAAGTTTTGAGGAAATTGCCACGAAAAAGTGATAAGGATGTTGTGGTCCTTGTGGACATGCAAGTGGAATGCAGGGTATATGCCTTTTGATGTTGAAATTTTTCAGGAGATTCATAATTCTAGCAAAAAGTGAGGGATAAATCTGATGCAAAGTTAGGTCTCCTTTGAAGTACTAGAAGAATGAAAAGTGATACATTTGAAACATTTATAAATATGTGTGAAATAAAACAATCTGAAAAAATGAATTTGCAATGCAATGCTTGCATGCTACAGGGAAAAGAGAGAATAACAGTAACATCTTCTTCTTTTTTTAATCTAGGGTAGACCCTAAACATACACACAGTAAAAATGAATTGCAACGATGGCTGCATTCTACAGGGAAAGAAAATAACAGTAACATCTATGTTCATTAAAACCATACCATGCAGAGGTGCTTTGACCACAACTATGCTGAACTCTTCATGCCTGGTAGATATAGAAATTAAGAGCTTTGGACAGCAAGTTCTCATATCAATGAAAGAACGAATTACTGGAAGCATATAAGCTCTTGTGGAACCATTTCCTCCAGACGGGTGACAGTATTAATTGCTATGCGCACCATGGTTAGGCTGTTACAATTTTTTATAATAAGCTTCTGAAGTTTAGGCATTGCTGGTTCCGGAATCACTACCCTCTTTAACGAACTGCATTGTTCAATTACTAATATCCTTAGTTCCACAAACCATTCTGCCCCAAATTCAAGCACCTCACCACTGTAAGCATCATGCAGATAGAGCTCCTCTAGAGAAGGCAAATCCCAAAGGGCCTCAAGCAGGCTGTTCTCCAATTTTGACCATTTTAGTTCTATTTACACAAACCGCTTAGTGAGTGAACGAATCCATCCTGGAATGTTGTGCAACCTCCCTCCAAGAAATAGATTGTTAATCATTTGAAGGAACATATCAACATAATTCAAATCAAGATACTCATCTATGCTTGCTGACTTCACATACAAAGAAGTAAGATGTTCCATCTTCTCAATGGATGCACACAAATCCTTTCCATCTTCTTTCTTGAGCTCAGTGATCCCCAGTTTCCTCAGTTTAGTCCCCAACTCTTCAACAATGTTATCCTTCTTCTTGTTCGCCTTGATAAGTGACAGCTTCTGTAACAATTCCAAATGCCCAATTCCTGGAGACAACTCTGCTCCTACAGCAACATGATTTTTGTCTTTGTCTTGAAAACTAACTAACAAATAGAGCAACTTATGAAGTTCACGGATCTCTTCATAATTGTTAAGTGTGATATAAAGGCATTGTATGTATAGCTGTTCTTATATAAATTAATACATAGTATAAGGTAGTAAGTGTACTACCTTCTACAGTGTAACGATATATTGAACCTTGAGTTATATATCTTAAGCCTATTCTAAGAGTTGCATTCCAACTTCCCAACTAGCCTTTTATAGAACTTATTATAGTCTGCATATATGATATCTATGGGACACATCATTTTTAAGTCATAAAAGAAAATGGACATAGTAACAAAACCCAAAAATTTCTCAGCAGTTTGAGGAGAGGGGGAAAATAATTCTCAACCCCTTGGGAGAGGGGGATTCTTCTTTTTACTAGAGAGATTCAAACTTTTAAAGCGTCAAATTGGACTGGAAAAAGTACATTACATTTCATTCTTTCTTTTTTCTTTCCAATTTTTATGTCAAATTGGTTTGCTTAGTCACTCTATAGTAAAATAGTAAGCATCATGTTTTCTCAGTTGATAGCATCATTATGTTTTCACTCTAACTATTCTGCATGTATTGCTCATATACGCAGTGTGTGACATTGTTGTTTGTGGAGTTTCATACAGAAATCTAAATGGTGCAACTGGAAGGGTAGACCGTAGATGAACTGCATGTGTCTACTGTCTGCAGGCATTTCAAAGCTTCGAATAAGAAAAGTCGCGTTTTGTCTTTGTTTTTCAGTAAAACCGTGTGAAAGTATAGACAAAGAGCCAAAACATTAAAATAAGTGTTCATTAATGTATGGAGGTCTTTTAAGAATGCAGTCAATCTGATCTGAATTGTTCAAATGTTTTTGGCTAATGTTATTGGACAGAGAGCTCTAATGCTATTTCCTACGAAAATCATGACTGAGGTCTGCGACCAAGTTATGATCATGGGCTGCTAGAAGCCTAGCTAGAACTACATTTGACTGACTTGACTATACTTCGCTTTCTCTGAATTGTTCAGAGTGTATATTGTAAAGAAATTCCAAACCAAAGAGCTATGCCAGTTTTGAGTGTGTCTTCTAATCAATACTTGGATTTTGCTTATTTTGGGAAGCCAAGTCTCTTAAAGTGTTTATATAATATTTAGCTCAAATAGCATCCAAGTGTATGCAATCATTGAGCAAAGCATTGACAAGAGCTCTCCATGTCCAACAACCATTCGTCTGTCGTTTGTGGAGATAGAAACCATTACAAAACTAATCCCTGCCAAGAGCTCTCTCTGCATGTGCAACAACCATGAAGCACATTATTAACAACTATTTGCTGATTTTAAGGTCAGCAGAAGAAGAAAAAAGAAAGGGTCATCTAGATGGTGGTTGTTTCGGACTTTGAACTTTATGGGCTTTGGGTGCTCTATGAAGAAACTCGATTTTTCAGTGTTGTACTACAGCCCAGTGGAAAATGACATTGCCATTATCATTCATAGACTCTTGGCCCATTGCCTAATAACCCAAGATTTAAAATCAAATGCACTGTGATGACCCATAAAAACAAACTATATTCTCTCTTATTTTTTCCTTTTTAATATATTTGGATTCTTTTAATTTCTTGGCAACATAAGAGTGTTGTAGCTCAACTTTCTCTTTTTATGAGATGAACTAGGATTCAAAAGCATCCACCCCCAACTATCAAATTATCAAAAAGATAAATAAATAAATTCTTTTTGTTATCCTTTTCCTTTTTCTTGACAAAGATACATGAACAACTAATGCTAATGGCATTAGTAATCCAAGTAATATTACATACATAATATTTTTCACAATTGCTGAAACGATAAGTTAGTAATAATTTTTACATAAGTTTATCACTAACATTACTTTATTGTGGGTTTTATTATTTGTGCACATTGTAAATGCACATCTTTCATATATTCGGTGGAAAAAGTCTGTTGAGGTTAGTTTGTAAGAGGTGTTTGAATTTTTCTGTAGAAAATTTTGTCTGTAATAGAACTGTTAAAAAAGTTAACAGCTCCCAGGTATGAGGTATGGTGTGGATTAAAGATGTGCACAAACAATTTTCCATGTGGATAATACTATAAAGTAGACTCATGACAGCACACTCAAATCTGGTTACCCTTTTGTTTAATCTTATGTGCATTATCTCTATCTTAAGGTCTAGCTTTCTGGCTGCTTCCTTAGTGGTTAAACAAAGCATTAATCAGGCACGTAAATTTGATAGAGTACACCAGCAATATGATATTTGTCTAAAATACAATAGATCCAAACCATTGATTCAACTGAACAGTATAGTACAACACATGTATACCATCTGACTAGTCTAACCAATTAAGACAATAAAATACAACTAAAGAACTAAAAGCCTTTTCCATGGCCACTTCGATTCTGTAGGACATTCTCAAACAGAGCTGCAATTTCAATTTTCAAAAGCAAATGTATTCAAACCAGACATCTCTGTTGCCTCAACTTTAGCTCCACCAATACCTACTTTCGCCAATATCAAAACAAACACATTGGTCCCACTACCACTCAATCAAAAGCTTCTTTCCTCTTTACTTTCTTTTAATCAACTTGTTAATTTATTTAAAGAAACAACATCTTCTTCTTCCATCTTCCATCCTTCTCCTCCATCACTTCATTGGTTTTTCATCAAAACACTTTCAACAAACATGCTTGCCCTCCCACCTCCACCTCCGCCTCCAACTCTGCCTCCACCCCCACCCCAAAAGCAAACAAAACCGGTATCTCTTGATCAAATTGTTATATCAAAACAAGCCGAGAATCAACAAAACCGAGCACCAAATACACAAAAACAAGCCGTGACTCAACAAAACCGAGCACCAAATACACCAAAATCAGATATCAGAATATCAAGAAAGGCATCAACACTACTAGCACCTAAGCCTCGCCAAACCAACCCAGTTACATGGTGTATTGCAATTCTCTGTCTCAAATTTTGCCTTATTCTCGTCTTCTTTTGAGTAGCAACTCTCATCACCTTCATTGTCATTAAACCATGATACCCGTTATTTGACATTCCTAATGCAAACCTCAACTCTATCTACTTCGATATTCCAAATACGCCAAGGAAGGTGAATTGTGTGCCCCAAATTCTAGGTCAAGGCATCAACTTATTTTTGAGCATTTCATTCAAGGGCATTTCGGCATAGACAAGACTCTTGGACTATTGCAAAGGACATACCATTGGCATGGGTTGAAGCAAGTGCACCAATATGTCCAACAAAGGCTCCAAGAAGTCAATGCAAAGTACAAGGCACGGGTTAATCAATATGTTCATGGTGACATCTCTATTGCTTAATTTGGAGGCCAAGTTCTCAAAGAGGGAGGCTATGATGCAAACAAAATTATCAAAAAGGGAATCACTTTTTATTTACTAGCTTATTATGTAATTTGTTTTCAGCATCTTATTATCATTTAGATATTTGTAACACTCTATAGTGAGGTGGTAGGTTGTTATAGAGTTTGTTATTAGATTCTGTTAAATGGTTGTGAAGTGGTGGGATATATATAACAAAGAGAGATCAAAACCAAAGAGACCACAATTCAAAGAGGTTCATACATCATATCCTTTTACAAAATAAACAAATTACAAGGTGACTGCAACCATACTGAGCAAAGTAATAACAACAATGAACCCATGATTGTGGCAATACAACCACTTATTTGGGGTGAAACAATGAGCAACACACTATACGATACAACTGCAAACGTGTTCCCAGCCACAACAATTATAGTTTCTAATGGTGGAGTCCGGAATTTTTCTTAGGGAGAGCCAAATAATTTTGAGAGGGGACACAACTAAAAATCTCCAAGGGAGCCAGTTACTATATTTACATATAATTTCTGATTTTATTAGTACATGAAGAACCAAATAATGAGACAGTTAAAAAGCCATGGCTCCCTCTACCCTCTGCCTAGCTTTGATTGTTTCGCTCTCCATCCAAGTCTGTAGACAAAGCCCAATAATTCCAGAACTAAGTTGCATATACAAAATTATCGAATAAATATTGAGGATTCAAACTATTAAAGCATCATATAATGTTGAAAAGCGTGCTTACAGATTTCGATTAGCATAATAAGTAGAGCTTGGTTGATGAGTAGAACTTGATTGATGGCCTGCCACGAATAGACAAATTTTTATTTGTAATGGATGGAGTTTACACTGTACACTACCAAAAAAGAAGTATCATTATAAAAATGAAATCTCGAATTAAATGCTTCAAACAAAACGTTATATATATATAAAATAAACAAAAGGGGAAAACAGAAAACGAACTAGGGGAGGACCACACGGCCTAGATCTGGCCATATGCAGCCAAGATCACCCTCACACGGAGGTGAGAGTAGGCCGCGTGGCCACAAACTAGAAGAAAAGGAGAGCAACTGATGAATTCAAACCAATTTATAATTAAATTGATTTTTTTTTTTGGCTTAGTAGTTAGTACTAAACTTAAATGAAATTAGTGGTCTTCCAAGCACATTTTATGTTCTGACATGAATGACATGCCTTTTTTTTTTTTTTTTGATTTGAAGATAGAGAATCTTTATTGAAGAAAACCAGAAAACTTACAAGTATAAAAGAGGACTCCCAGTAACAGGAGCCTCGTATCAAGCTAGGAACGGTTTAGACCGTCTTCACAAGCAGATAACAAGTGAACCAACACATAGACTAAACAACCAACACAAAAGAAAACAACAAAGCTTTAGAAACATCTAACCATGACACGGTAAAGGCAAAATCCTGCGCATTAATGCTGGAAGGAGAGCCGTGCCTGATTGAACTCAGAACGAATAGCCAAAGCGTTTGCTCTAATGGTTTGAGGAGGTATTTGACAGTCTTCATGAACAAAGCGATTACGAGCATTCCATATGGACCAAGCAGTGACAGCCCAGTCTTCCACCTCCTCCTTGGGTAAAGCTTTAAAGATCCATTGCAGAAATCTAGAGAATTCCCCATCCTGGTTCGATAGCTTTTGCAACCGGCCATGGATCAAAGCCCACGTATTTCTAGCTAGGGGGCATTGCCAAATAGCGTGGTAAGTAGTTTCTTCTTTCTGATCACAGATAGAGCAAAGCGAGCTACTACGGATCTTCCTCCTATGAAGTTGATGGTTTGTGGGGAGAGTCTCGTGGTATGCTCTCCAGAGGAAATGTTTGATTTTTCCTAGGATAGCCAGCTTCCAAATTTTCCTCCATAACCATCTAAGCTGAGCTGAATAAGAACATTCCCCTGTAATCGATCTGATGCGCTCTCTCTCCAACATCTCATAGGCAGATTTCACTGAGAAAACCCCTGTCTTTGTTTCACTCCAAAGAGGCCGAGATAACTGCCCCTCCTCATGATGCCATCTTAGACCTTTATTGAGAACTCCCCTGCCTGATAGAATGCTTCGCCATAAGAATGACGGATTTGACCCCATTTGAGCCTCAGTAAAGGAGCACGAAGGGAAATAACGAGCCTTAAACACTCTGTAGAACAAAGACTGAGTATTGTGAATAAGCCGCCAGCACTGCTTTGCAAGGAGAGCAGTATTGAAAGAATGTAGATTTCTGAAACCCAAACCACCCTCAGCTTTGGCCGTGCATAACTTATCCCATTTGATCCAATGCAGTTTACGTTCATCTTTTTTCTGTCCCCACCAGTAACGAGCAATGAGACCATTTACTTCTTCACACCAAGCTTTTGGAAGACGGAAACAATTCATAGCATATGTGGGGATAGCTTGGGCGACAGCCTTGATTAAGACCTCCCTCCCTGCTTTTGATAAAAATTTCTCCTTCCACCCCTGGAGACGTTGAACAATCCGCTCCTTAAGACCATTAAAAATGGACTTTTTTGATCTACCAATCATAGCAGGGAGACCTAGGTATTTATCAAAAATACTGGCTCCCTGAGAGCCCCAAAACTCTAGAATTAGCTGACGGGTGACTTGAGAAGTATTGGAGCTAAAATAAATAGCTGTCTTCTCCCTGTTAATTTTTTGACCAGAGCTGCCTTCATAGAGATTCAAAATCTCCAAAATTTTCCTGCATTCAGAAATATTAGCTTGCCCGAATAATAAGCTATCATCAGCAAAAAATAAATGTGACACCCAAGGACCACCACGACATGATTGAATCCCTTTGAGATGACCCATGGCACTGGCTTGCTGGAATAGTGCAGAGAGGCCTTCAGCACAGAGGAGAAACACATAGGGAGACAAAGGGTCTCCTTGACGAATGCCTCGAGTTGGGTTGATGTATCCTTTCGGAACTCCATCAATGAGAACCGAATATTGGACTGTACATATGCACTCCATTAAGAGAGAAATCCATCTTTCAGCAAAACCCAACTTTCGCATAATACCCTCAATAAAATCCCATTCAACTCTATCATACGCCTTACTCATATCCAGCTTGATCGCCATCTCTCCCTTTTTTCCTCTTCGTTTTGCCTTCATTTTATGGATGAATTCAAATGCTACTGAGACATTATCCGTAATTAATCTCCCAGGAACGAAAGCACTCTGGGAATCCGAGATAATACAGGGGAGGATAACTTTCAATCTGTTAGCCAAAACCTTTGATATGATCTTGTAAACCACATTACACAAACTGATAGGTCTGTACTCACTCATTCTTTCAGGATTTTTCTTCTTAGGGATTAGAGAGATATGAGTAAGATTTATTTTACGTAATATCTTCCCAGAATTGAGGACTGAAAGAACTGCTGCAACAACATCCACACCAACAATATTCCAATACTTTTGAAAAAAGAAACTGGACATACCATCAGGCCCCGGAGCCTTTGAGGGGTGCATTTGAAATAAAGCTATTCGGACTTCATCAGCTGTGAAAGGTTGGAGGAGTCGCTGATTAGCTTCCGGAGTGACTCTGCTATTTACAGCAGTGAGAGTGTCCTCCAAATTCACAGGGGTTGCTGTGTGAAAAATATCATCAAAATAGGAGACTGCAATATTCTCAATTTGACTTTCATCAGTACACCACACGTTATCCGAATTCCAAAGCCCCGAAAGACAATTTGTTCGGCGTCTTTGATTTGCTTGGCTGTGAAAAAACTTAGTATTACTGTCTCCTGCAGCTAACCAAGTCATCCGTGACCGTTGACGCCAATGCAACTCCTCACTCAAAAGCAGCTTATTAATTTCAGCTTTAAGGGAAGCTATAGCTGAATTATTCTGTCCTGCAAAATTAGAGCTGATGAGTGAAGTAAGAGAAGCTGTGTGTACCTTTATCTTATTTTGGAATTCGCCTGAAACATCCTTGTACCATCTATATAAAGCTTCGCGGCAATGCTTGATTTTCTCACAGAGGATAAACATAGGGCTTCCATCTTGATTTTCTCACAGAGAATGACATGCCTTTTGATGTTGAAAATTTTCAAGAGATTTATAATTATAGCAAAATGTGAGGGATAAATCTGATGCAAAGTTAGGTCTCCTTTGAAGTACTAAAAGAATGAAAAGTGAAAGGTAAACCAAAATCCAAGAATGAGAATTTAAAGTGAAACAATGATGTGGTAAATAATTTTGAAAATTTGTTAGAATGTTGCGTCCCAAATTTCAACAGAAAAGCGAGGGCATCACCAATTAATGACTTTATGCTGAAAATATGATTTTTCAATAATTCAATCTAAGGCCCCCAAAAGGATTATTGTTTCCTCAAAATAAGATTGAAAATGTAATTTCACTTCAGATTACCAATATAAAAAAGTATTCACAATCTGTTGCCCGCTTGAACAATTTTGCCTAGTTTTCTATGCAAATTTTATATACGTCAAAATGTGCCATGTTATTGAAGTTGCCATAGAATTAAATACTGCAAAAACTAGACTTATATTTGCTGAGAATTAAACTTTTAATTATTGAAAGATTTTAGAATATTTTCTTCTTTTTTATATAAATTTTTTAAACAGAAAACCTTAGTAATTTATTGGATTGTAGTAACATTCAATAAAAGCTGGTTTAGCCAAAAAAAAAAAAAACATTCAGTAAAAGCAGAGTATAAAGGTCCTTCTAAAATTGGCCCAACCTAGTAGTAGTAGCTCATAAAAGAGAGATCAAAACCACAGAGAGAGCAAACTTCAAAGAGGTTCATATCTTTTCACATAATAAACAATTTTGAGGTGTTTGCAACAAACTGAGTAAAATAGTAACAACAACAAACCCATGAATGTGGCAAAACAACCACTTTTTTGGGGTGAAACAATGAGCAACACAGCATAGGATACAACTGCAAACATGTAAAAATAAAAGCCACTGGTTTTCCAACTTGATTGTCTGGAGAAAATAAATCCAACGTTTCCTAACAGAAACAATTACATTTTCAATCTCCATCCAATTCTGTATATAAAGCCCAACCATTCCAAAACTAACATGCATATAACAATGACCTAATAGGAATATTGAGGATTATGAAAGCATTATATTATGGTGAAAAGCGAGCTTACATATTTGGATCAGCAGCACTTAGTAGAACTTGATTTTTTACCTACCACAAATGGACAAACTTTGATTAGTAATGGAAGAAGTTTACACCGCCATAAAAGTACATTAAAAAATCTCAAAATTGAAATCTTGAATTAAATGCTTCAACAAAAGTGCAACTTGACCGAAAATTATGCAATACTCCTGAAGAGTAATTATTCAGTAGTCCTGAAATACAATAGATGTGTACTCCTTTCTCTCACATAAATTCATGATGGATCCCATCATTCATGTAAGAGGAGGAAATACACATTTATTGTACTCCAGAAATACTAAATAATTATTACTCCAACTTCCAACTTGATACCCTTTGAATGGGATTAAAACTTAAAAGTGCAACTTGATAAAATCCTGCCACTGCGAGCGGCTTGTTTTTTGTTTTGAGGAACTTCACTTCTCTGTTTTGTTTTGGTACAATTATTGTATACAACTATTTCCAATACCCACCCAACGCTAGCAAAGTAGTTTCTATCTCTACATTTTTCACAGAAGTTTAATCTAAAGCATAATGTAAAAACAAGCGAATTCCAAACGTCACAAATCTAAAAAGGGCAGGTCGTGAATCAAAGATTTCTACTAAGGAAAATAAAAGGACAACCATTGCATTCACAATAAAATACGAGTCTACGACTCAACAATGCAACTCCCGGAACATTGTTCATCAAGAAAGAAAACACAAATCTAACCAATAAAAAAGTAATAAATTATAAATAATAAATAAAAAGAACCTACCGACTCTAACGCGAATTTTTATCTAAATTGCACTAACCTTTTAACGGAAGGATTGATATTGTTGCTATTTTTGTCGTTGTGATCATCATTTTGTTAAATTGTATCCCCTCTTGACCACTCCAAATGCTTGCTACGGATATTGTGAGTGGCATAGTCATGATATCCTGTGCCAAACTTGCGATGAAAATAAACTAATGGTACATGCTTAACGATCCAGTAACATAACCCTTTCTTAGGATCCAAACTTTCTTCGAATTCTTTGGACATATACCTAATTACCAATTCTTTGAGCTTGCTCAGATACTGGATTCCAGAGGGTACGTCCTTCAATTGCATACTAGGCCCAATCGAAAGAGATTCAAGAAGAGGCAATGCTCCTTCATCTATCACCAACAACTACAATACATTCAAGTGATGGAGACATAGCTCCTTGAGTTTTGGAAATCCTCCTTTCTGAAAATGCAATTGCTCTCCAATGTATGCCTGCATTGAGATTGTGAGCTCCAATAGATTAGGTTGATTTTGTAAGTCTTTCAATGGATCATCATTCAACTTTGACCAAAAAATCCTTTATCTAACTAAATGTTGAAGTTTTGGAATCCAATCTGGCAACATCTTTAAACAACCATTTATGTGGAGGCGTTGAAGACATTGAGGTGGAGATGAAATTGATTGTAAATCAATTATCTCATCTTCACTAATTGAGGTTACATCTAGGGATTCAAGGTGGTTCATCATTTCAATAGAAGCACAAAAAGCCCTCATGGTTTCCTTTGTCAGGTTTTTCACGCCTAGCTTCCTCAATTGCCTCAACTTTCCCAACTCTTTGATTAGATCAACCCCTCCTAGATTCAGCTCCACATGATACAACTTTTGCAAGTACTTTAAACACCCAACACCATTTCGTATCTTCACCCCTTTTTCCTGAGCCAAACAGAAATCTAGTTTGTAGTCACGATAGTAGGCTAGCTATAAGATGTCGCAACTTACGAAGCTTTTTAATCTCTACTGGTATATCATACACTAAGGACTGCTTTAGATCTAGAGTCTACAAATTTTGCAACTTTCCTATAGATTTTGGAAGCATTTCTACTCTGGTTTTTCTCAAACTTAAATACCTTAAGTGAAATAAACTTCCCTCATCTTCAGGAATGTGATCCAGTTGAGCATCTTCAAAATCCACTACTTTCAAAAGCTTGAAATCAACAAAAAATGTACTCATATAGGACTATCTAAATTCATCGAGATTGAACAATAAAAGAGAATGAATGCACTTGTCCTCAAATCCCTCCAGTGCATTATATGAAACTCCATCTATTGACATGCGTCAAGTTCGTCCTTCAAAGTTGGACTCTTGTTTTGAGTGGACATGACAAAAACTCAAATCCTTCATCTTTTGGAGGACGATCTCAAGAGATCATGGAGTCGACATCATCTAACTTTTCCATCAAAGTTGACCTCTAATACTTGAAGCAAGCTTCTGTGGATTAACTCATTCAAGTATTCTCGTGCAACCTCTTCTAACGTTTTATTCTTGAATTCCTTCACAAAGCCTTCAACTATCCATTGTCGAATCAATCTTACACAATTAATAGAGTAGTCCTCTGGATACATAACAAGGTATAAAAAACAAGATTTGAGGTTGTAAGGCAGGTCTTCATAACTTAGGGAAAGAATTTTGTTGACTCCTGCAAGATGGGGATTTCTTCCTAACTCAAACCCAAGGCTATCATACAAGTTTTTCCATTCAAAGATAGTTTTGTCTTTGGTTGACAAAAGATCACCTATAGCAACAATTGCAAGTGGTAATCCTTCACACTTCTCAACAATGTAATCGGACAATTTCTCTAATTCTGGGGGACAATGTCCTCCATAATCAAATTGAAACGCCCTTTTGCAAAATAGCTCCCGTGCATCGTTAGGAGGTAGTGGTTGTAACTCGTGGACATGAACAAGTGAAGATTTTTTGCAAAAATTAGCAACCTCCCACTTCCGTGTTGTGATCATTACCCTAGCACCTTTTTCATTATCAGGTAAGGCAAGTTCTATCTCCTCCCAAAAATTGATTTTCCAAACATCATCAAACACAACTACATACCTCTTTTCTCGTAAATATTCTCTTGTTTTGTTAATTACTAACATCTTGTTTGTTGAGTTGATTCCCTTAGGAGGAAACTCATTTCTTGCCTCGCAAAATTGTTTTATCATTCTCCTTAGTAGATCTTCCACATTGTATGACTGAGACATTGGGATCCAAGAATGACAATCAAAGTGTCCCTTCACCGTTTGATGGTCGTAGACTTTCTTAGCAAGAGTGTTTCTGCCTTGCCCACCCATTCCCACCACAGAAATCACAGTACGATGAGACGATCCACCTACCAAAGTGCCAAGCAATTCATCTCTTGAAGTTTCAATACCCATAACGTCAATATCGTCAAGAAAAAGGGAAGCCATTCGAGGGTGGTGCCATGTAATATTCCGAGCAGCACTACTTGATCCTTGATGATCAGTGGATTGAAAGCCATATCTTTTACTTCTTTCGTTAATTTCCTGCACTGATGCTTTGATATCTTGAATCTCAGTGGCTATCTTATGACAGGGTTTCACTGATTTTAGTAAGTGAGTGATTTTTTTGAAGGAAACCGATGAAGCCGCCACGTCTATGATGTTGTACTACGTGAAGCAAATATTTGTCAATGGCAACATATATATTATATAGAATTTGTCACTTGAGCAATTGCAAAAAAAAAAAAAAAAAAAATTGTATCTAGAGTTTTAATATGTGATAAAACTATACAGTACACTCATCACAGCAAACTATTTTTTTATTTTTGGAGTGTCTCTAATGTTAGAGAACTCAATATTGCTTACCATTTCTGCAATAACTACTGCCAATCTTTATTACATTTTTGTTGTACTAGCCTTAAACTGTATTGATAATACTATATAATGATTTACTGGGTTGCTTTCCATTCCAACCATCTTCTTGTTGCTCTAGTAAACCACGGTTTCTACATCCTCTGGAATATGCCTTTCCTCCAGACGATCAAGAAAATTGTTCGAAATGCACACGATCTTCAGGCAGTCGCAGTTTGTTATGGTCAGTTTCTGAAGTTTAGGCATTGCTGTTTCCCGAATCACCACCATGCACAATTGACTGAATTGTTCAATCTCTAACATCCTTAGTTCCACAAACCATTCTGTTTCAAATACCAGCTCCTCACCACTGTAAGCATCATGCAGATGGAGCTGCTTTAGAGAAGGCAAAGCCCCAAGGGCCTCAAGCGGGCCGTTCTTCAATTTTGACCATTTGAGCTCTATTTTAAACAAACCATGTAGTGAGCGAATCCATCCTGGAATCATGTTGTGCAACCTCCCTCCAAGAAATAGACTCTTAATCATTGGAGGGAAGTTACCAACATAATTCAAATCAAGATACTCATCTATGCTCGATAATTTCACATACAAAGAAGAAAGATGTTGCATCTTCTCAATGGATGCACACAAATCCTTTCCGTCTTCTTTCTTGAGCTCGGTGATCCCCAGTTTCCTCAGTTCAGTCAATTTCCCCAACTCTTCAACAATGCTCCCCTTCTTGTTGTTAATTGCTTTGATAAGTGACAGCTTCTGTAAAAATTTCAAACGCCCAATTCCCAGAGACACCTCTGCTCCTACAGCAGCATGATTTTTGTCTTTGTCTTGAAAACCAACTAACAAATAGAGCAACTCATGAAGTTCATAGATCTCCTTGGGCAAAGTGTTAACAGAAGTTTGTCTAAGGTCCAAAATCATTAGGTTCTGAAGCTTCTTGAAAGATTTTGGAACTGAATCTATCTTTGAGTTCCTTAGACTCAGGTACCTTAGAAGGATGAGTTTAACAACTTCTATAGGAAAATGATCCAAGGATGTATTTTCCAAATCTAGAACTTTCAATTACTTGAATTTGCTTAAAAGTTCATTAGGCATTGGTCCCCCAAACATAGAAAACGTACGAACCTGAGAGAAGTCATCCTTCTTTTGTATAATGGGAGAGCAATCGTGGAGAGATAAACGTCGGGTTTTCTCACCCAACCTTGTGTGTGAGTGTGAACTTCTAAGAGCAGTGAAGAAGTTGTCCTCGTTGGACCTGGAAACGATGAAAATTCTTAAGGATTAGAAACTCTGCAACTCTTTACTCGTCCTGCAAAATCCCATATGTCCACTTGAACCAAGCTCATTTGAACTAGCTCATCTGGGTACTCATCCGCCCCCTGCTCCAGAGTTTTACATCCAGCATTTTTTCTCGATGAACCCCTCTCCTATCCACAACCGAACCAGTCTTCCGCGTGTGACAGAGCGATCTTCAGGAAAATTGCAAAAGTACAAGAAACAAGACTTGAGATTAGGTGGTAGATGGTGGTAACTCTACAAGTATGAGCGACAGACAAGATTTCTTGGCTCGTACTCAAGGCTGTCATGGAAATTCTTGAACTCTGACACATCATGCGACCTATTTGACAAGAAAGTGCCAATTGTAACAATTGCATGTGGCAATAGTTCACATCTTTTCACTATTTTCTCAGACCACTCAACCAAATGTTTCGGACATTTACCATTTCGGAAGGCCTTCTTACAAAAGAGCTCCCAAGCCTCTTCCCATGTTAAAGATTTAAGATCATGGATATAATCATGAGAGGTTGCACAGTAAGAAGCTAAGTTGCGGTTACGAGTGGAGATGATTATTCTACTATACTTGTTACTACTAGAGTACTAGGAACCAAAGTTTTAATGCGGTCCCATTCATCTTCAATCCAAATGCCATCGAAAATAAGGATGTACCTTTTCTGTTGTAAATATGAGTTCAGCCTTTCTCTTCTATTAATTCCTTGGTAAATCGGTAATTCCAGTGCCTTGCAAATTTTCTCTAACAAGCCCTCACCAGAGCTTGGGACAGGAACCCAAGCATGGCATTCGAAATCCACCTTCACCATTTTATAGACTTCATGGATAAGGGTGGTTTTACTCGAGCCAGCAGCTCCGAATACTGAAATTACTACTTTGATTCATTGCTGTGAATAAGATGAAGAAATTTCTCTCCGCGCCTCTCAATGCCCACAAGATGGTCATCCAAGGAAATTGGATAAGCCTCTGGAGGGATCTCTCCAGCCATAGAACTTGAAGCAACATCAGAGGGATGAATGCGAATTGAATCTGCAACTTTGATGTTTTTGATGTTGGTGTTAATAGTTTTCATTGCAGAGGACAAATGATGGATTGACAATAATGTCTTAACAGACTGAGCAATATCATGAAGAACTTGCCTGCACCAATTATTATGATGGAAGTGTTCTGGAACGGCATACATGTAGTTGTCAATTGCATCCTCAGTCTCATATGCTAAATTCCGCACTTTTTCAACTCGATCCTTCAAACCCTTATTATCTTCTCTTCCTTCTGTGTCCCTCAGGTAGCTCTTCATGGTATTCAAACAAGCTTTGACTTCTTCCACATCTTTGCACACCGCATTATCACTAACATACTGGTGGAGGACAAGTACCAACTTTTCAATTAGAGCTATTGCTCCTGCAAGTGCAATTTCCTCCATTCTATGTTTTCTCTCTTTAAGTTTGTATTTTATTTCTCTCTGGCTGAGCTAAAAATGTTTTGGTAATCAGCTTTTGGAGATAATCCATTGATCAACTTTCGTACTTCTTAAATACTATGTTTTAGTCTTTTATTATTATGAAAATACTGTGATTTCGTCCTAAATGCAATTAGGAGGAAACTTCAAATACACATGCGTGGGAGACCATATGACTATTTCTACGTTTCTTATCTCATTTTATGAAATATAACGAAAGTTGACCAATGCAAGTGGTTGGCTAGGAAGCTCGTTTAGGTTACAAGGAATACAAGTACAGGACAAATTAAATTCAACTTTCTTCATGGGGCATGTTTTGTTATTTTATTAAGAAAAAAAGATATGTAGTAAATGGAATATAAAATGAAATACCTTGGGGGGAGGGAGATTCCTTGGGATTTTTTAGGGAGGGAGATTCTTCTTTTTACTTGAGAGATTCAAACTTTTAAGGCGTCAAATTGGACTGGAAAAAGTACATTACATTTCATTGTTTCTTTTTCCTTTCCAATTTTTATGTTAAATTGGTTTGCTTAGTCACTCTATAGTAAAATAGTAAGCATCATGTTTTCTCAGTTGATAGCATCATTATGTTTTCACTCTAACTATTCTGCATTTATTGCTCATATACGCAGTGTGTGACATTGATGTTTGTGGAGTTTCATACAGAAATCTATATGGTGCAACTGGAAGGGTAGACCGTAGATGAACTGCATGTGTCTACTGTCTGCAGGCATTTCAAAGCTTCGAATAAGAATAGTTGCGTTTTGTCTTTGTTTTTCAGTAAAACCGTGTGAACTGTGAAAGTATAGACAAAGATCCAAAACATTAAAATAAGTGTTCATAATGTATGGAGGCCTTTTAAGAATGCAGTCAATCTGATCTGAATTGTTGAAATGTTTTTGGCTAATGTTATTGGACAGAGAGCTCTAATGCTATTTCCTACGAAAATCATGACTGACGTGTGCGACCAAGTTATGATCATGGGCTGCTAGAAGCCTAGCTAGAACTACATTTGACTGACTTGACTATACTTCGCTTTCTCTGAATTGTTCAGAGTGTATATTGTAACGAAATTCCAAACCAAAGAGCTACGCTAGTTTTGAGTGTGTCTTCTAATCAATACTTGGATTTTGCTTATTTTGGGAAGCCAAGTATCTTAAATTGTTTATATAATATTTAGCTCAAATAGCATCCAAGTATATGCAATCATTGAGCAAAGCATTGACTAGAGCTCTCCATGTGCAACAACCATTCGTCTGTCATTTATGGAGATAGAAACCATTACAAAACTAATCCCTGCCAAGAACTCTCTCTGCATTTGCAACAATCATGAAGCACATTATTAACAACTACTTACTGATTTTAAGGTCAGCAGAAGAAAAAAAAAAAAATGGTCATCTAGGTGGTGGTTATTTTGAACTTTGAACTTTATGGGCTTTGAGTGCTCTCTGAAGAAACTGGATTTTTAAGTGTTGTACTACGGCCCAGTGGAAAATGACATTGCCATTATCATTCATAGCCTCCTGGCCCATTGCCTAAGAGCATTGGCAGCCCGGGCTGTAAATGCTGGTTTTAGGTAAAATAGAGTACACTGTAGCCAAAAAAAAAAACCAAAAAACCCTCCCAACCGGTATTGTAAACTAGCACTTTTTTTTACAAGATGCTACAGTATCATGTAAAGATACATGATACTGTAGCATTGTGTAAACAATTTTTTAATCTATTTTATTGTTTGATTTTCTCTCTCATGCTTTGCTCTCTCACAGAACTCTCCCCTCCTAAAAAATTTGCTCTCTCTAGTTGGGTTGCTGGGCCTCCTCATTAGCGGCAACGGCAACGGCAAATGGAGGAGGAGGATTTGGTTTTGGCTCTTGAAGTTTTAAAGCTCGATTTCGATGGCCATGGGTTTTCCTTGAAGTTTTGGCCATGGGTTTCAAGGTTCGGTGGCCATGGGTATTGATGGGTTGTGGTTGGGTTTGGGTTTTGATGGTTGCCGTGGGTGTTGATGGGTTGTGGTTGGGTTGGTTACCGTGGGTATTGATGGGTTGTTGATCGGTTCGGTGATCTGGGATGTGCTAGGTTGTTGATTTGGGCTATTGATCGGGTTGTTGAGGTCGTGGTTGATCAGCTCCTGGGGTTTTGATGGTTGCCATGGGTTTGGTTGGAGTGTGAAAAAAATATATAAAAAAAGAATTATTTTATAATATTTTAATATGATGTATTGTAAAATAGAGAATGGAATATGTGGTGCTTTGTAAAAGTGAATAGCTAAACTAAAAAAGTGGCTTTTTGAAGATGTAAAATAGACAACGGGTCCAAAACCGGCTGGGAATGCTCTAATAACCCAAGATTTAAGATTATATAGCTATCAACTTTTCAACTTCAGATTATATATGGAATTTCTCCATGGGACACGTTATCAATGTGTGTGCAGTTATATAGCTTCACTGGTTGGATATTTATTACCACTGACTTCATTGATTTAGAACATAGGTTAGAAAAATTATTAATCAATGCTGCATCCAGAAGGTCCAATGTGGACTAGGGAGACTGTGTTAAGACCCTCAAATTAGTGGTCTCGGGTCTACCTATTTTGTAACCCTTTATTTCATACATAGTACTCTTTTAGTTAAATTTGAATGTAAAAGCTATTAAAGGCTTATACCTAGCCTATTAGATTGTGCATTAGGGGATTGTACATAATTGGTTACAAGCTATGCTACCCCTAGTTGTACCTAGGTTGTTGGTGCTTAGTGAGGGTTGTACCTAGGCGGTTATGATCTAGATCCACCAATAGAGTGCTTGATCTATAATAGCCAATAGGGTGATGGTTTAGATTGGCCAATGGGATGCTAGTATGCACAAAAGCCATGCATGGCCGAATTTATAAATACTTATAGTGCATTAATGCACATATCATCCAATTATCTGATATGAATGAGAATCCTTTAATTTACTCTCTAGCTTTTCTCTCTAGCTTTCTTAGTGTAATTTAGTGTAATTGCTTAGATTGCTTAGATATTCTTGTTTTTGGAGATTGATCATCTCAAATTGATCATTATTTAGCAATTAAAGAGTAGGAACAATTCGGGTTCCTAATAGACTGCTGCGGTCCTTCCATTGTGTTGGAACCAATTTTTAAGCTTTGAACAAGAAAAGTCTCGTTTTGTTGTTTTGTGTTTGTTTTTCAGTGACACTGGGTGAAAGTATTAACAAAGAGCCAAAACATTCAAATAAGGGTTCATTGTATGGAGGCCTTTTAGGTATGAAATTAATCAATCTGATTTGAATTGTTCAATGTATATTAATGCTATTTCTTACGAAATTACACTTAAAAGAGCTCTAATTAATGTTATTCCGTTTTGCAAGTAGCATTAGCATTTACTTGCCAAGAAAGTAACACAAATTACAAAAAGGAAAAAGAGCAAAAAGACACTTCAATGGTATATTTGTCGGCATTAAATTGTGTTATATAGGAGGAAACTTAATATTCAGCTAACTAGGAGATTGTCTCATACGTACTTACCCGAAGAAAACAATCTCATACACGCTTACAACATGGGGACCATATGACTCTTTCTCCAAGTTCTTATTTTCTTCTCAAATGTGAATATTAATTACATGAAAATGACCTTGAACTTTATGGCCTTTGGGGTCTATGAAGAAACAAATTTTTAATGTGGTTGTACAGTACGGTCCAGTGGAAAATGACCCAAACTTATTACTTATTACCCATATAAACTAACTATAATCTCTCTTCTTTTTTAATATATTTGGGTTGTTTAATTTCTTGGCTACATAAGAGTCTTGTAGCTCAATTGATATTGACTGATCTCTTTTATGAGTTAAATTATATTTGGGTTGTTTAATTTCGTTTACTATCATCAACTAATCGAGGGAAAGGGATAAACGAAAGAAAAAAAAATTAATAGGTAAACTTTTTGTTTAATTTTGGCATGATTGATGTCATTATGGGATACTACTACTGTGATAGTATTGATTGTTGACGTGTGATTCCTTATTAGAGGAACCATCACATTTGTTCTAAACCCCATAATCATAGAAATAATAATTATACATGCACTATATTATAAACGCAATTAGTTATGGATGGGCTCCTCACCTCCATGGCTCAATTTTAAATTTTATTGTTTTTTAATGAAAAAGGGTTAAACTTTCATAAATCAAATAGGAATTACCATTTACCATCAGCTAACAAAACAATTGAAACAAAATCAGGACATTCTCCGATCCACACTATTAGAATCCAAAGAACGAGTGTGCCGAGCCAACCTATGGGCTTCCTCGTTTGCTTCCTGAAGTAGGTAAAGCCCATCTTGGAGGATCCAGAAGAAATGAGGCATTAGCCCATTTGGATCATTCTGATGGCTTACCTAGGCCTGGAGATTAGCCGGGTTTGATTAACAATAGCTTTCACATAAACAAATAAATTGTGTTCGGTTGATCATTCACACTCACTACACAAATATAAGCCTACCACAACAAATAATAAGTCACCTTTGAATACCAACTCTTGCAGCACTAGGTCTATCAAGTCTCCAAAACTAGAGTATGGATTTGGCTATTTCTTTAATCTCCTTAATCAAGTCACCACAAATTTTATAGCCCTCCTCACTGCTAATGCTTTGGCATCCATACTTGTTAAGTACAAGTATAGAGGCCCTTCTAAAATTGGGACCTAATCGATGCAGCCGATATGTGACCAATTCTACAATTCCCAATAAAAGTAGTAGCTCATAAAAGAGAGATCAAAACCAGAGAGAGCACCATTCAATTACAAGGTGAATGTTTGCAATCATATTGAAGAAAATAATAAAAACAACAAACCCATGATTGTGGCAAAACAACCACTTATTTGGGGTGAAACAATGAGCAGCACACTATAGGATACAAGTGCAAACATGTAAAAAGAAAAATCGTTGATTTTCCAACTTGATTGTTTGGAGAAGATAAATCCAACGTGTCCCAACAGGCAACAACAAAAATTACATATTCACTATCCGTTCAAGTCTGTAGACAAAGCCCAATAATTCCATAACTAAGGTGTATATAAGAATGATCAAATAGGAATATTGAGTATTCAAACTTTCAAAGCATCAAGCATTCTTACAGATTTGGATTAGTACCACTGAGTTGAACTTGATTGTTAACCTATCACAAATGGAGAAACTTTGATTAGTAATGAAAGAAGTTTACACTACCAAAAAAGTACATTAGAAAATCTCATAATTGAAATCTTGAATTAATGCTTCAACAAAAAAATATATATGTGGGTAAAAGTGCAACTAGATAAAACTATAAGAGAAACTCTTTTTTTTTTTTGACGGTCACTTCTACAATTTTCACATAAGTGCAATTTAAGCATAATATGAAAATAAACGAATAGCTAACACCACGTATCTAAAAACGATAGGTCGTGAAATCAAAGATGTCTACTAAGTACTAACGAAAAAGAAGAAAAAAAAAAGAAAGACAATCATTGGTCCATTGTATTTACAATGTTACTCAACATTGCAATTCCTGTAGCATTGTTCACCAGGAAAGAAAGCACAAATCTAACAAATAATCTATAATCTATAATCTATAATATAAACTAAAAGCTGAAGCTGAGAGAATTTTTTTTAACCTCTCCAAATCCTTCCAAGTTAGAATCCCTGCTTTTATATAATTCCACATCATCTATCCCTCTTTTTCA
This sequence comes from Fagus sylvatica, assembly GCA_907173295.1. Lineage (NCBI taxonomy): Eukaryota > Viridiplantae > Streptophyta > Magnoliopsida > Fagales > Fagaceae > Fagus > Fagus sylvatica. The sequence goes on from OU015765.1 coordinate 44,556,974, forward strand.
CTTTCTCTCTCACACATTTTGTTTGTAACTCTCTCTCTCTCATTGCCTGTTCATTTTTCTGATCTCTTCAACTTCTTTACCTCTCTATCTGCCTCTAAGCTCTTCAACTTCCTCCCCCTCTCTCCCCAATTGATTGCACACCCAATCTTTAGGCTTCCCCACCATAAATTTCCCAACATTAAGTCCCTAAAATCTGCCGTTTCTTTTTTCCCCCACAATCTCCAGCTTAGGTTTTCTGTCCCAACGGAAGCTCAAGCATGCCCAACCTTTCCTCTTCCCCAATTTCACAACCTCTCTCTAATCCTATTTAAGCCCTTCTTATCAATTCAAGCCTCATCTTCTTAGCTTCCCCACAGCCTTCAGCATCACAATTTTACCCAACCCCAACCCCACTTCTCTTTTTCATTACTCGAATCCGGTTCCTAAGCCGCAGTCTCACTTGGGTTTCAACGCTACAAAGAATAATGATTCTAAGGTGAGGTTTTTTTGGTGTTTATTTTTTAATAAAAAATAATAATAAAGATTGGATTTTTATGTGGGTTTTATGTGTTTGCTATGTGGGTGTTTTTTTTTTAATTCTTACTGTGCTTTATTTTTTTTCCCTCTGTTTTTGGTGCCCTGCGATTGCGGTAGTGTTAGTGATTGTAAGAAGAGACATGGGTAGAGGTGCAGTTGAAGTTGCATAATTAGTGGTTGCAGGAGACATTGTAGCTGAGGCATTTGATGAAAGGTTTGTGAAAGAAAAAAAAAAAAAAATGACATTAGTCTTTTAATGTCTCTGATACCATGAAAGGTTATGTAATTGCAGATATTTAGAAAAATTTGGTTTTTTGGTTTTTTATTTTTTGGATTTGTGGGTTTTGATGCATGATGCTGAGTTCCTTTTTTTTCCTTTGCAGATTCTATACAAAAACTGAAATAGTTCACGATTTCCTTTCTCTATTTTTTGCCATTTATTGGGTTGCATGTTGATTATTTTCGATTGTGATGTTTCTTTCAAATACTTCTACATCCTGTGATCACCGAGACAGTGATAATTGTTGACGATGCATGTTTTTCTTTTTTCTGCTTCTGTTTCTTTTGTTTTTTGTTTTTTTGTAGGTTGTTTACAGTGAAAAATATCAGTTTTCATTCAATATCCGTAAGTTAGTGTTTATGTTTGCTGAGTTTGTACATCCTACCTATTTGATTAAATGTCTTATAGACATGGGGTTTATGACATTACTCTGTTTTTTCTCAAATCCCTCTATTTTTTGCTATGGCTTCTTTTAGGATTTTCCCATCTTGAACATCATGTTTTCTTGCCATTGCATGCCATATGTTTGGTTAATTTTCAGATTCCAATGATATTGCATTGATGTTTTTTTGAACTATTGGAGCTATCATTTTTAGGAAATAAGGTTGTCATAGTCCCTGGTGCAATGCTGTTGGAGGTACTATCATTTAAAAAAAAAAAAATTAGAATCATGGAGCATGGGTTGATTACTGAAGGAATTTATTCCAAGCTTGGACTTAATTATATCCATCAATCTTTTGCATTTTATTTTTAACAAACAAGTTACATTACATGTTAAGAAGTTTTTAAGAGAATGGAATGGAATGGAACATGGTGTATTTTTCCTTTGGTTTATGAATTCCCCTCAAATTGAGATATTCTTGAACTGAATTTTCTCTCACCGATTGCTTTTTAATTCTAATTTTGGTCTTAGGTTAAATAAAAAAAATTTTGCTTTACCAAGCTTGATACAATAATTTGATGAATTTTTCTCTTGATTGGTAGGTTTAATGGAGCTCTCACTGAACATTAGGTGGCAGCATCTTCAAAAGAAAATCTGAGAATGAAAAGAATACACAGAAATGTAAAAGACTGTCAAATTGTGATCCTTGCTGAGGGAGTGTGCAGATGAAAGGTATGAGTGGGGAGGTGTTGGCTTTATTGCTAAAACTAGAAAGTGTACAAAGACTATTTACAGGTATCTTCTAGGAGGCGGAGTCCTACTTTTGGAAGAATTGGCTATGACTTCAACTACTATTGCTCGATTATTTATTAAAGAAAATGTGCAGAATCGTTTGTTTTATTGAGACGTCTTTTGACTTTTGACTTCTTTTGATGGTTTGCGTACATGTGAATGAAAAGCCTTACTTAATGATAACCAATAGACCTATCCAAAATTTGATGGAATAAGTTCTTTTGTAAGCCAAATGGAAATTAGCAAACTCACTAATATTACTACTGAATGAGTATGGTTTTTGTGTCAACACTGTTCATATCAATGAATATTTCATACATTTATGAAAAGTTTCTTGCTTCACGCAAAATTAAAAAGCAAGTTAATATAAATGCATTTCATACATTTATACAAAGTTTATATATATAGATAGATATTATGCCTTTATATAAAAATTTTCCGTGCAACGCACGGGTTTGCGACTAGTAAAAATTAAAAGCTGAAGCAGAGAGAAATTTTGTTACCTTCTCCAGAGAGTTCTACATCGGAATCCCTGCTTCCATAGGATGCCACCTCATCATTGTCCCTCAGCCCTCTCTCTCCTCTTTCACTCCATGTTTATCCTTTATTTTATTTTTCTCTCTCTCACAGACTGCTCATCTCCCCTAAACGTTTATTTTTTATTTTTTTTATTTGCCTTTACCTCTTCTCTTTTCCTCTCTCTCTTCTCACCATTACTTCAACTTTTCTTTTTTCACCATTGCCGTTTAGGATTCCCACCTTCTACCGTTATGCATCGTATCCAATTCACTCATAGTTATTGGATTGGATATGATTGTTGGTGTTTTTGCTGTTACATTTTAGTGAATTGTGTAGGTAGTAGTTTAGTGTAATTATATTTCATCATTAACAATTTTCACATTATCTTTATAGTGTGTTTGGCTAATTCTACTGTTGCCCATAGAAGTTCTGACCATGCTTTAATAAAAGGTTTCTGTTACTTAATGCCTTTAAAGCAAATCCTTATTTTAGCGGGCATCCTCTTCACATCTCTTCCTTCTTTTATATAGTCAGTGAGAAACAAAATTACTGCTTTTATAGATGTCTTACATTGTATCAGTGTTTTTTGGTTTTCCAATTTTCATCAAATTGAAATATTCTTCTTAGATTGTTTTCAAGAAGGAAAAGAGAAAGACACATGAGAGAATGTGTACAAACCCTTTTCAAAGAAAACTAATTACAAAGAAAGAGTCAATAAAATCAATAAAAGACATTGTAGGAAGGGGAAAAGACGTATGTATAAAGACCCAATATTGCTCATCACCATTGATTGGCAAGAAAATATGTTACCAAACATCATAAATAAAAATAATGCTATTAATTAATATTAAACCAAATAATTATTACTTAGACAAAACAGTTTCAAAACATTTCAATTACCACATGAAAATACATTAAATTCAAAACAATTGCAAATAACACACTACTATAACTACTACAAGAAGGATTGTTTGCTGAAACTTACTATAACTACAACAATTGCGGCTATGACAATGAAATGTCTATTTTATAGGTTGACCCAATGATCCAATGCTGAAACTTTGAAGAACTTCAATCCTTATATACCAGGTACGTATGTTCTCTAATATTCAAATACAAAAGTTCTTCCTTTGATCTGCTGGCCATTGTGGATTACAAGAAACATGTTTGTTTTTGTATGTTACTATCATCATCAATAAAGTCTTTGTATCTTTTTCTCAAAAATAAAGTTTTCCTTTGTTTCATTTGCTTGGCTTCCTCGCTATTTGTCTATATGTATTGCTTTCCTTTGTATAACAAAAGGCATCAACTTTTATTCTTACCTCAACTCTTCTATCCTATGCATCATATATTTCTTTTTTTTTTTTTTTTTTTAATTAGAAAATCTTAAGATTATTATAACGCCGCTTTATATTACAAATTGCTTCTGTTCAATCTATAATTTATATTATATTTGGGTTACCTCAATTTTACTTTATATTATGCTTCTGCTTACTTGGAATGAATTTTTTTCTTTACACATTGATTATTTACTTTACAATGATTGCTATAGATTATTTGCACGTATATGTTGGAGCAAATTTAGTGAATGGATTTTTCTTTTTTCTTTGTTAGTATAGTCAAGCAACTAAAAAAAATATATTACATACATATGCTATTGCCTAATAACAATATACAATGTAGATATTGATGTACATTTGTTATTTCCATTATAAAAACAGGTCTACCAAAATACGTATACTATTCATAATTATATCCGTTATGAAAATGGGCTACAATCTTATCAACCAACTTTCTGATGACAAAGACAATTGGAAATTAAGAGTCAGGCTCTCTAGAATGTGGAATGCTGTCAACAGGAAAACTTCAGAACTAATCAGTGTGGATATGGTTCTTATAGATGAAAAGGTTAGATTTGAATATATAATCTAATTTTAAATGCCTCTACTTTACCCTATTAGGATCTTAATTCAAAAGAAAAAAAAAGGTGGCTTGACTTATTTTATCTGCAGGATGATGCTATACATGCTACAATTAGAAATATCTTTGCAAACAAGTTTAAACCGCTCCTACAAGAAGGACAGTTGTATTCCCTATCAAATTTTCGAGTAGCTGAATACAAGGACAAGGATAATTATCGGCCAATAAAAAACGAAAATAAAATAATCTTTCTGCTCACCACATTTATTAAGGAACTAGAAGAGACCGAGATTACTATCTCTCGACATAAATTTGACTTTGTTGACTACAACACTATCGTCAAGCGCATTGACAACAACGTCCATTTGACAGGTACCTTTCTTACTAATAATATAGTTTTTTTAGTAAGTATTTATATCCCCAAATACTAACACAATTATATATGATGCAGACACTATTGGAAAATTGATTGCTGTTGGAAGTGTGGAAAACGTTCATGTTCAAGGATCTATTGTGCCAATGAGAAATATAGATATCCTTAATGCAGAGTAAGTTTAATCATATATAAATTTAGATTGGTTTAATCAAAATTGCTTCAAACAATATATGACTTCATTGTTTTTTCCTAATAGCGGAAACAAAATAAGAATTAGCCTTTGGGGACCAGCATCAGGTGAAATTGGAAATGATCTTTACAACAACAACCCAGGACCATTCGTCATAGTAGTAACATCTACCATCGTGAAAACATTTAAAGGTAAACAAATAAAATATTATTACAATTCAATTCAATTTAAAAGCTAAAAATTTTGGCGAAATACAGGAGAACATTATTTGTCATCTACAAGTGCAACAAAAGTTTACATCAACTTAGAAATTCCTAGAACTGTAACTTTGATGGATAGGTAATTTTAATTTTAGCAGTCCCTAAATCCTATTAGATAAATAATATTATAACAATACTATTCATATTTCTTTTCATAGATATGGTATGTTAATTGTAAAATACACAATGTCTTCTTAAAAAAAAAAAAAATAGCTTTTACTAAATGTCCAAAAAGTACTGCAAAAAGGCAAAATAACATTTTCTTATATATGATATATGAAAAGAAAATAAATTATGTTACGCTACAATTTAAAATTAAAATACTATTTCAAATAAAGGTGGCTTTTCTAAATTACAAATTCTATAATATACCATTTCAATTATGCTACATTTAAAATAAAAATATCAAAATATCCGTGCAGCGCGCGGGTCTACGACTAGTAATAATAAAAACAAGTAAAGAACAACTACAACCTTTCAAGGCAATTTTGGTTGATTTACTTGGAACGGAGAATGCGCCTCCACTCATAATCATAATATCCCGTGCCAATCTTGTGATCGAGAAAAATTTCTGGTACATGCTCAACGATCCAGAAACATGGCCCTTGCTTAGGATCCAAACTTTCTTCAAATTCTTTGGGCATATCTACAAATGTCAAATCTTTGAGGTTTCTCAGATGCTGGATTCCAGAGGGCACCTCCTTCAATTGCGGACTAGGCCCAATATCAAGACTTTCAAGGAGAGGTGATGCGCCTTCGTCTATCATCAATGAATACAATCCATTCAATTCTCGGAGCGTTAAAATCTTTAGTTTTGGAAATCCTCCTTTCTGAAAATGCAATTGCTCTCCAATGTATGCTTGGTTTGAGATTGTAAGCTCCAATAAATTAGGTAGATTTTGGAAGGCTTTCAGTGGATCATCACTCAACTTTGACCAATATATCTTTATTCTGACTAGATGTTGAAGTTGTGGAATCCATTCCGGCAACTTCTCTAAACAACATTGTAAGTAGAGGCGTTGAAGACATTGAGGGGGAGACGAAATGGACTGTAAATCAATGATCTCATCTTCACTAATTGAGGTTACATCTAGAGATTCAAGGTGGTTCATCTTTCCAATAGAGGCACAAAAAGCCCTCATGGTTTCCTTTGTTAGGTTCTTCACACCTAACTTCCTCAATTGCCTCAACTTTCCCAACTCTTTAATTAGATCAACCCCTCCATGATTCAGCTCCACATGATACAACTTCTGTAAATACTTTAAACACTCAATCCCTTTTTGTATCTTCACTCCCTTTTCCCCAACCAAACTGAATTCTATTTTGTAGTCACGATAGTAGGCCATAAGATGTCGCAACTTATGAAGCTTTTTAATCTCTACTGGTATATCAGACACTAAGGACTGCTTCAGATCTAGAGTCTCCAAATTTTGCAACTTTCCTATGGATTTTGGAAGCATTTTTATTTTGGTATTTCTCAAACTTAAATACCTTAAGTGAAATAAACTTCCCACATCTTCAGGAATGTGATCCAGTGGAGCATCTTCAAAATCCATTACTTTCAAAAGCTTGAAATTAGCAAAAAAAGTATTCATGAAGGACTTCGGCAATTCATCAAGATTGAACAATAAAAGAGAATGAATGTGAGTGTCCTCAAATCCCTTTAGTTCATTATATGAAACTCCATCTATTGACAAGCGTCGAGTTCGTCCTTCAAAGCTAGACTCTTCTCTTGAAAGGACATGACAAAAACTCAAATCCTCCATCTTTTGGAGGACTATCTCACGAAAGAGATCATGGAGTTGACATCGTCTAACTTCTCCATCAAAGTTGACCTCTGATACTTGAACCAAGCTTCTGTGGATTAACTTAATCAAGTATTCTCTTGCAACCTCTTCTAACATTTTATTCTTGATTTCCTTCACAAAGCCTTCAGCTATCCATTGTCGAATCAATCTTGTGCAATTAATAGAATAGTCCTCTGGATACATACCAAGGTATAAGAAACAAGATTTGAGGTTGTAAGGCAAGTCTTCATAACTTAGGGATAGAATTTTGTTGACACCAGCAAGATGGGGATTTCTTCCTAACTCAAACCCAAGGTTATCATACAAGTTTTGCCATTCAAGGATGGTTTTGTCTTTGGTTGACAAAAGACCACCTATAGCAACAATTGCAAGTGGTAATCCTTGGCACTTCTCAACAATGTAATGAGACAATTTCTCCAATTCTAGGGGACAATGTCCTCCATAATCAAATTGAAACGCCCTTTTGCAAAATAGCTCCCATGCATCATTAGGAGGTAGTGGTTGTAACTCGTGGACATGAACAAGTGAAGATTTTTTGCAAAAATTTGCAACCTCCCACTTTCGTGTTGTGATCATTACCCTACCACCTTTATCATTATCAGGTAAGGCATGTTCTATCACCCCCCAAAAATCGATTTCCCAAACATCATCAAACACAACTACATACCTCTTTTCTCGTAAATATTCTCTTGCTTTGTTAATTACTAACATCTTGTCTGTTGAGTCGATTTCCTCAGGAGGAAACTCCTTTCTTGCCTTGCAAAATTGTTTTATCATGCTCCTCAGTAGATCTTCGACATTGTATGACTGAGACACTGGGATCCAAGAATGACAATCAAAGTGTCCCTTCACCGTTTGATGGTCGTAGACTTTCTTAGCAAGAGTGGTCTTGCCTTGCCCACCCATTCCCACCACAGAAATCACAGTACGATGAGACGATCCACTTACCAAAGTGCCAAGCAATTCATCTCTTGAAGTTTCAATACCCACAACATCAGTATCGTCAAGAAAAAGGGAAGCCATTCGAGGGTCGTGCCATGTAATATTCCGAGCAGCACTGCTTAATCCTTGATGATCAGTGGATTGAAAAAAGCCATATCTTTTACTTCTTTCGTTAATTTCCTGCACTGATGCTTTGATTTCTTGAATCTCAGTGGCTATCTTATGACGGGGTTTTAATGATTTCAATAAGTGAGTGATTTTTTGAAGGAAACTGATGAAGCCGCCATGTCTACAATGTTGTACTACGTGAAGCAAATATTCGTCGATGGCAACATCTATACGAAAAGCTACTTCTTTTAGCTCCTCCACCCAAGTTTTAACACCACTGGTGTCTTCTTCAGCTGCCGCCCTTGCATCTGCATCCTTGAGAAAGAACTGAAGGCTTTTCAATTCCTTTTCTATGAGCGCAACTTCGCCACGGATGCCTAGTAATAGTTTTGCTTCTTCGGCCAACAATGGAATCAGCTTATCGATAAGAGAGGATATTGTTGTCTCCGCCATATGGTCTCTCCTTGGGCGAGTGATAAGAGTTTTGTGTAGGAGTTGGAGAAGATTGTGATTTGTGCTTTTTGGGAGACCTAGATGGGTGAAATGGGTGTTGGGTTTGATGGATTCGTGAGAGAGAAGGGTTGAGTTTGAGAAAATGAAGTGTGGGAGAATTTTGAGATTTTTTTTTCTTCTTCTTCTTCTTTTTAAGAAAGAGGTGAATGAGCTAGCTAAGGCCTAATCTTGAAAATGAGAGGAAATAGATTGAGACGAGTGTGCCCAGAGAGGGATTTGCTTAAGACTAAGATTGATGGTCTAGTTAAGGAAACAAAAGGGTTGAGATGGAGAAAAGGGAGAGAAAGATTGAGTCAGAGAAACTGAAAGTGGAATTTATGAAGGACTAATGGAGGAGAAGGTGGTTGAGGTGGTTAAGAGGGAGAAATAATTGGTTGAGATGAAATTGGAGGAGTCGGCGAGGTTGATTGAGGGATTGAAGAGGGAAATTAATGGGGTAGAGAGGGAGAGAAGTGAAGATTGGTGAAATTCAAGAAACGAACTCTCATGTTTTCAATGGGTGGAAATGGAATATGCAAAAACAAAAATAAGTGGGGAAAATTGAATGTAGAAGCAGGTTTGGAAGCTATTCAGTAAGACCAGATCAAGTCCCAATGTTGACTTGAGCTGTATAGTATCCTTCTTTGCCACTATTGTTAGTTGAGTTGTTTAATCTAGATTATTTTTTTTTATTCTTTTTTCTTTCTCATTTAAGTTTTCTACAATTAAAGTATATATGTGTGTGTCAATGTTATAAAAATACTTCCAAGAACTGACAGAGAAGTTATTGAATAAACTATATATAATCATAAAATTTTACTAATCATGTTCACCATGTTGGCCGACCATGATAATTTTTAATAAAGCACGCTCTCGTTCTACGAATCTTCTCCTCCCACTCTCTGAAAATACTTGTTATATGTCTAAGAAGCTATCATCAGGGCATCTTGCCAGCCAGGGCAAGATATAAAATTGTGCATAGAACTACTCCATTTTATTTTTTAACTCAAGTGTGGCAGTGCCAGTGGGTATTTTATTAAATATGTTCGGAGTAATATGAGGAACAAGTCTTGAGCAATATACATGTGCCGTGTAGGAATCTTGCCAAATTCATCTCTTTCTCATTGCACCCGGAGGATGGAGCCCAAGATTCCAAATCAAAGAGCTACGCTGGTCTTGGACTTTGTCTTCTTGCATTACTTGAGCTGATAATACCTTCTGGCAAGTTGCATTAGAATTTATTTGGCCAGACTATGACTGAAATTAGGAAAAGAAGATAAAAAATTATATAGTAAGAGAAAAAAATATAGATATGGAGAGGCAGAGCACCTCTTCAATCGTGGATTAAATTATATGATACACCACTAGAATAGTTTTGGGCCAATACCAATGACCCTGGGATCAATTAGCAGTTAAGTGGTATTTTTTGTTCTCCATTATGTGGAAAATGGGGTTCAAATCTCTCATTCCTCGTTATTGTAATTCTAATTATAAAACATAAAAAATAAATTATTGATATCCGCGACATAACGGTTGATGAGGTAGTTATTAAAAACTATTTTTTGAAAATTATGTGTTACGTTCCGTTTGTTTCAACTCATTTTCCAAAAAAAAAAAAAAAAAAAAATTCTTGGTAAACTAACTCATTTTCCTTAATTGAAAAAATGTTTTTTAATATTTGGTACGTACAAAAAATGACTCAGTTATATACATGGTGGACTGTGAGGTCACACCGGCAAGGTTGAAGAGTGTAGGTGGGGGTTTTGATTTTGTAAAGATTTGGGAAAAATCTGTTTTGGTTGAATCAGGTTGGGTATGCTTATGTGTCATTTTTAATTATAATTTTTATTGTTCACATAATATTAAACAAAATGCCACCTCATCTTTCTAGTAGCCACATAGGTAGACTAACTAATCGAGTTGGGTGAAATGACCAATGATGGCCATTTTGAAACTTCAGGGATTAGTAACGCACATTTTAAAGAACAAAACACACTTCAATTATTCCAAAACCAATCAACTAGTCATTACATCCAAAATACAGGTTCAAACATTGAGTACGCATTACTGTTATTTTCAAGTACATTTTACACATAAATTTTATCCACCCTTAAATTTAATTGATAACTATTAGGTTTTAGATTATTGAGATTATTTTTCAAGTACAAAATGATATTGCTTTACCTTCATTAAATTGCACTCTTTCATGCATGATGTGTCCTTGTGGGCTAGCAATACTTGCCAAAGTTTAAAAAGAAAGACAGAAAGAGTATTTTAATAAAACTTTTTAATTTTATAATTTGTTTGAAATATCCCAAAAATTCTCGTTCATAACCCAGCATACAGAGACTAGGGTCATTCTACAATACCCACACTTTTTTTGTGGGTATGGTACCCACTCAATTGGTACCATCAAATGTGATATAAGTACCTTCATATGTGATGTTGGTACTATCCAATGTGATATTGGTACTATCTGATTTTTTATATATATTAATTTAAATAATAAATAAAAATAGTAGATACCGTCGTATATGAGGTAGGTACTATAATATGTGACATTGGTACCATTAATGTGTGATTTTGTCTATTAGAGGTACGGTACCCACATGGGTACTGTAAAATTACCCCAGAGACTAGCTAGGTGGTCCATGCAATGGCTAGTGATGGCTCAATTGAAGGTATAAGAGTGATCACACCATAATAGTGTGGACACTCATATACTATAGCCTAGCCTTTTGGTGGTTGGCTATTCCCTTGAGAAGAGAGAATCGTCAGATAACTGCTAATAACCGTTTAGTGGTTATTGACGGTTACTGGGAGTTGAGCAATTGTAGAAGAATTATTCTCCAATGCCCAAGTGTTGTACCTGTTGACAATTCTATTATATATAGGATTGTTACACTCAACACAATTAACACAATTATTCTTAACGTTGTTTCTCTCTCTCTCAAGTGATAAACACCCTAATGGGAATCCACCAGTTTTATATTTTTTCTCTGTTTTATATTTTCCTACAGTGGTATCAGAGCAAGATTCTCAACACAATTTCTCTAATAAGAATTGTGTTAACTATTGTTTTGTAATAGATGTTGGTATTAGAGAGAGAGGAATTCTCGGGTTAGAATTGGTTGGATTGGAAGATTATCATTACTAGTGGTATCAGAGCAAGGTTCTCAACACAATTTCTCTAATAAGAATTGTGTTAACTATTGTTTTGTAATAGATGTTGGTATTAGAGGGAGAGGAATTCTCAGGTTAGAATTGGTTGGATTGGAAGATTATCATTACTGTTATTTTGTACGGTGGTGACTTATGTGTATTTGGTTACACTGTTCATGCCAAGTTTGTCACCAGTAGTCATCATGAATGGTGATCCACGGTTCATTTTGGTTGCACCGGTTCATATCTAGGACTGGTGGTTGTGGCTTTTGATGTTCGGTGACAATCTTTGGAGGCCCATGTCTATTCAACTTGTAAAGATAGAATGAACATCATAAGAGAATTATCAAAACAAAGAAGCAAGCGGCCAAATCCATCTTTAATGAATCCTTAGAGACACGAGGCAGTGGCGCTCTCTTTTACAAAGTTCTGAACTGATCCATAGCCGGCAAATCCATAAAAAGTGATGGCGTGATCATGGTGGTGACGAAGAGCATTGTTGGCAATTATTTTCAGCGATATATAAAACCAACAGAGACTACACGATCACATCACATGGAGGTGACAATTTTAATAGGCATGGCAGTGGGTGAAGGGCTGAATCGGTGGAACCATGGATGGTGACGTGAATGAAAAAGCACCGTTTCAATTTAACGGTTATTATTTAAAAATTCTTGATGCCGTTTGAATGGTTGACAGCTATTCCTCATTCATTATGCATATATAATGCATTGCAATAGATATCCTAATCCGTCCAAGAAGAGGAGTACATGTTTTGGTGTTCAAATCATTGACAATTGTTCCTAATGTATACATCTTATTGAAGAGTACAACCAGAAAAACTAGTTGATTTTGCTTTTTGGAATTGGAAAGATCTAGTTTGGAGTAGCATGGTTGTATCGTTTCGGGTCAAGAATGACAAATGGATGGAAAACATTCTTGTGTACTGTTCGTTATGAAGGACAAACACGAAACTTAGAACCAAAATCTGCCGACTCAAAGTACTGATTCTTGTTCATGCATGAAAGATGCAGTTCAAGGGGTACTCATGGATGATAGGCGCAGTCATGGAAATGGAGCTATGATTGTGGTGGTAATAGATTCATGGCCTTGATGTATGGTGGCAAGCATGGGCAAGAAATGATCGAGACACATTGCACACCGGATTGGGAGAGCACTCCAATGCACTTAAGGTGACCACATACTAGGATTTTTATTCTAGTGAATTGTAAGTTGGTAAAATTTTATTGTGCTCTTTATTCGATTAATTTTCGGACACATGATATTGCAAAAATAATTTTTTGCTAGAATTATTATGTTTAATACATACGGTGAGTCATGATAATAGTTACATTAAATTGTATATTGTAATGTGAAATGTTATGCATATATAGATTGACTCGCTATAATCTCACATGATTAAATTCTATGAATTTGATACCATAAATGTAACCACTAAAATGTAAGAATAGTGGGAGGATACCAAGAGTTGGTTCTCCTGGATCACATGTAAATTTATTTTACATGCGAAAGAGACTGAGTTGATAATGTGTCCAAAGAGCGGAAGTTTTTCAGTCTCAGTGTGCATTGTAATATGCATGATGGTGGAATCATCTTGATTTGATTGCTACATGGCTTGTGTTTAAGTTTTAAACATAAATTCACATTTATTGTGAAGGTGAGCATCATACATGAATTGAGAAATATTTTCTAAGATAGGCTATGGAATGACAATTTCTTGGTTAGGCAAGAAACAAAGATGTGTTGCTAAATATATCATGTGAGATGAGTACATAGCTTGCAACACAATGATATATATGATTTATGTTGATGTTGTAAGTTGTGTGGTCTGTGGATAATAATGCTTTATATATAATTTGCATTAAGGTATACCTGGTAGACTGATCAATGTGCTTTGCAATGTCCTCTATCTCATTAATAAAAAGTTGGAACTAATAATTCCAGGGACAAGCACATTGATGTATAACTATATTCAAAATATAGTGGAAAAAAGGTGATAATAAGTCGACTTTATCCTCTCGGTCGAGATGGTGGCCAATCCCATGACCAAGGGATTGACTCTGAACTAATTCAGAGTACATGTAACAGGTATGGGACTGAGAGGTAATTCAGTCGAGTTACATGATTCTGCAAGATCGGATGGACCTGGGGACGCCTAGGAGAACAATTAAATGCAGCTCTTGCAATATAGAATATTGGTCAGGAGTAATTGCAAGAGACTCACTAACGGGAATGAGAAGTTACAGATCATATGATTGTAAAGTCCATTATATGCATCATATGAACTGGGTAATATCCATGCTTGGTTAGTGAAAGACGCTGATAAGGTCACTCAAGGAAAGCCTAGGAAGTACTTGTGGAAATTTCAGCGCAGGTCGATGTATTATTATTAAATACATGCGGCTGAAGTCGTCAATGATGGTATGGGTATGGACTAGTTTTCCCATCCATAAAGATTGATGCCGGTCACTTGAAAGATAGTGATTTGAAAGTCGCCTGGAGTATAATATCGGTTTGATAATATACAAAGATAGGTGCGGTCAGAATGGATGACAGGGAAAGTGTGCACACAAGAGTATAGTCATCTTCTGACGCCAATCTGTATGGTTTATACAGATGAGAGTTGGTATAGGTTTTATTATTGGTACCAGGTTGATATACCAACTAGCTCATGCGATTTCACTTTATAGTGTGATCAAGTGGGAGCTGAAGGTATAAGAGTGATCACACCATAATAGTGTGGACACTCATATACTATAGCCTAGCCTTTTGGTGGTTAGCTATTCCCTTGAGAAGAGAGAATCGTCAGATAACTGCTAATAACCGTTTAGTGGTTATTGACGGTTACTGGGAGTTGAGCAATTGTAGGAGAATTATTCTCCAATGCCCAAGTGTTGTACCTGTTGACAATTCTATTATATATAAGATTGTTACACTCAACACAATTAACACAATTATTCTTAACGTTGTTTCTCTCTCTCAAGTGATAAACACCCTAACGGGAATCCACTAGTTTTATATTTTTTCTTTGTTTTATATTTTCCTACATCAATCCATTTGGGTTCAATCCAAACAGAATCGAGCCAATAAGTCAATAACCACAAGGGCTGGTTTGAACGAAATGCCAATGCAAAATTTCTGGTGATCATGTTACAACACACCATGTACCAACAGGAAAGCTATCTAGCCACAACCAATCGGGAGGACCCAGACAAAAAGCATGAGAACCTTAGATACATATATAAAATAAAATCTAAAATATCATAAAATATATGGAACATGGTAGACATAAATATAGAATTTCTTCAAGCATATAATAATGTTATATATAAACTCAATTATTGGTTCAACTTGAAAACACCATAAGAAGCTCTGGAAATTACCAAGGTTATTTCAAGATAGGTCCGTTCATCACCGTCAACTAATCAAAGGGAAAGGGAAAAAAGAAAAAAGAAAAAATTAAAATGTAAACTTTTTGTTTAATTTTGGCATGTTGAGGTCATTAAGTGATAGTAATGATTGTTGGTGTGTGATTCGTTATTAAAGGAACCGCTCACATTTTGTACCAAATCCTTAATCACAGTAATAGTAATTAGCCTCTTGAAATGTCCTCTCACAGAAGCTGTGAGAGGGAGTACGCATTTAATGTACTCCCAGAATATTATATAATTTTCCTCCCAATTAGTTAGAGTTGATGTGCAATTAGTTATACTTGCCTCCATGGCTCAGCATCCATCAAATTTTATGCAATATTGCAGAGTTGATGTGCTTAAATCTTTTAAGACCCCAACCGCCATTCTGTTTTGGTTGACACAAATTACTCTAGGCTTTCATAGCCATATACCTCTGCTTATTCCGGGATGATTCCCACCAAAACATATTCACCAGTTTATCCATTTCATTACAAACTCTATTCAGATCTTTAAAAGTAGATATATTATAAAAGGGAAGACCTTTGGGCCACTGATTTTATGAGAGTAGCCTTACCAGCCCATGATAACCATTTACTACTCAACTACTTAACCTTGATTCATGTTTTTCTTCAAGAAAAAAAACTCTATTCCAAGGAAATGTTTTTGCAAGGGCTACTAACACTTCTTTAAGAAAACAAACCTGAATTAGATTGATTTACTGATTATCTAGACCATAGACAGTATTTCTAAATATAATCTACCATACAATCTTTTGGTTTTTTTTCCCAAGTAGGGTAGCGAGGGATATCCAACTTGGGACCTCCAGATCAAACAATACATCTCAAACCGATTGAGCCACACCCTCACGTGCACCATACAATCTATTTCTTGTCAAACATTAGATTAATAATAATTAGAGCTATTCAAGATATATTCACACCCTCAAGTTATCCATATAGTACACTTCTCTAAGTAGTAGCCTTAACAACACTTCAGAGCATAGTATAAACAAATAGAGAGGAATAGGATCTCCATGTCGTAGTCCTCTAAATGGTTGAATATATTCTTCCACACGGACTTTCATTCAACAACAATGAAAGAATAAGACACAATCTTGATTTATTTGGTTAATAAGTCTTTACAAACTTTTAACATAAGTCAAACTCATATACCAATTCCCACTCAATCAGCTCTTTGCATTTCCAATTTGAAACGGCGCCATAAGCAGGTCAAAAATCATTTACTCCTCCTTAGTGCTAAAATACGAAATTGTACATATTACATAAACACTTTTTTTCTTTTTGGGCAACAGTGGAGTTTTGGTTGAGTACTCATCATGGAAGGACTTAGGACTCAGCTTGTACAGTAGCCTGGGGCGAAGCTGGAACAAAGAAAAATTTATATGTAATCTAAAAGTCTTGGGCTATCCTCATGTATGAATTTTTTTTAATTCAAAAGAAAGAAGTCACACTAGCAGACTAATTTGACCAAAATATTAGAAAGAAAAAATTAAAAATCAAAACAGAGAGGCTTAGCACCTATCTGAAATAGATTTGGTCTACACAAGCCAATGGCAGACAATTACATATTTGCTGATACAGAATGACCAAATTCAGAAAGAATGATTTACGTTTCCTTGGAGTAAGAAGAGAAGCGACATGGCAGACACAGCAGTATCCCCTCTTATCGCCAGGCTGATTTCCTTGTTGACCGAAGAAGCAAAACTTTTGCGAGGCATCCATGGAGAAGTTGCAGACATAAAAGATGAACTAGAGAGCATTCAGTTCTTCCTCAAGGACGCAGATGCAAGGGCCGCAGCAGAAGAAGACATCAGCGACGGCGTCAAAACATGGGTGAAACAAGTAAGAGAAGTAGCCTTTCACATAGATGTAGCCATCGACCAATACTTGCTTCACGAGGCAAAACATGATCCTCGTCGGCTTCACTTCACTGGTTTCTTCCCTAAAATCACACACTTACTCAAAACCTTCAATTCCCGTCATGAGATAGCCACTAAGATTCAAGAGATCAAAGCATCAGTTCAAAAAATCAAGGATAGAAGTAAAAGATATAGTTTCAAATCCATTGATCAAGGATCAAGCAGTGGTGCTCGAAATGATAGGTGGCATGACCCTCGAAAGGATTCCTTTTATCTTGACGATGCTGACGTTGTGGGAATTAAATCTCCTAGAGATGAATTGATAGGCTGGTTGGTAGAAGGATTGCCTTATTGTACTGTGCTTTCGGTGGTGGGAATGGGGGGATTGGGCAAGACCACTCTTGCCAAGAAAGTCTACGACCACCAAAAGGTGAGAGGACACTTTGATTGCCATGCTTGGATCCCAGTATCTCAGTCATACAACACGGAGCATCTTCTAAGGAGCATGATAAAGCAATTTTGCAAGGCCAGAATGGAGTATCCTCCTCAGGGATTAGACGAAATGGATGAGGACTTATTGATCAATGAGTTGAGAAATTACTTACGACTTGTATTCGATGATGTATGGAAAATAGACTTTTGGGAGGATATAAAACATGCTATGATTGATAATCATAAGGGTGGTAGAATTATGATCACAACACGTAATAGGGAGGTTGCTAGTTATTGTAAAAAATCTTCAACTGTTCATGTTCATGAGTTGCAACCACTACCTCACGATGAGGCATGGAAGCTCTTTTGCAAAAGGGTGTTCCAATATGATTTTGGAGGACATTGTCCACCAGCGTTGGAGAATTTGTCTCATAACATTGTTGAGAAGTGCAAAGGATTACCACTCGCAATTGTTGCTATAGGTGGTCTTTTGTCGACCAAAGACAAAACTATCTTTGAATGGCAAAACTTGCACGATGGCCTTGGCATTGAGTTAGGAAGAAATCCTCATCTTGTAGGTGTTGACAAAATTCTATCCCTAAGTTATGAAGACCTGCCTAACAACCTCAAATCTTGCTTCCTATACCTCGGTATGTATCCTGAGGATTACTCTATTAACTGCGTAAGATTGATTCGACAATGGATAGCTGAAGGCTTTGTGAAGAAAATCGAGGGTAAAACAGTCGAAGAGATTGCACGAGAATACTTGACTGAGTTAATCCATAGAAGCTTGGTTCAAGTATCAATAGTTGACTTTGATGGAAAAGTTAGAAGATGTCGACTCCATGATCTTTTGCGTGAGATCGTCCTCCAGAAGATGAAGGATTTGAGTTTTTGTCATGTTCTCTCGAAAAAAGAGTTAAGTTTTGAAGGACTAACTCGACGGGTTTAGACAGAGGAGTGTTTTTGTCATGTAATCTCTCGAAAAAAGAGTTAAGTTTTGAAGGACTAACTCGACGGGTGTCAATAGACAAAGGTTCATATAGTGTACTCAAGGGATTTAAGGACAAACACATTCATTCTATTTTATTGTTCAATCTTGATGAATTGCCGAAGTCCTTTATGATTACATTTTTTGCTGATTTCAAGCTTTTGAAAGTAATGGATTTTGAAGATGCTCCATTGTATCACATTCCTGAAGACATGGGAAGTTTATTTCACTTAAGGTATTTAAGCTTTAGAAATACAAAAGTAAATATGCTTCCAAAATCCTTAGGAAAGCTGCAAAATTTGGAGACCCTAGATCTAAAGCAGACCCTCATTTCTGTTATACCAGTTGAGATCAACAAGTTATGTAAGCTGCGACATTTTTTAGCCTACAATCGTGACTACAAAACAGACTTTAGTTTGAGTTGGCAGAACGGGGTAAAGATACAAAAGGGGGTTGGGTGTTTAAAGTCCCTACAAAAGTTATACTATGTGAGGGTAAATCATGGAGGCATCGATCTAGTTGAAGAGCTGGGAAAGTTGAGACAATTAAGGAAGCTCGGCATTCAAAACATGACAACGGGAATTGGAAGGTCTTTCTGTGCTTCTATCCAAAATATGAAAAACCTTCAATCTCTAGAAGTAAGCTCGATATGTGAAGATGAGATCATTGATTTACAGTCCATGTCATCTCCACCTCAATTTCTTCAACGCCTCCACATAAGTGGACGTTTAGACAAGTTGCCGAATTGGATTCCAAAACTTCAACATCTAGTGAGATTAAGGATGTTTTGGTCAAGGTTGGAAGATGACCCATTGAAAGCCCTCCAAAATCTTCCTAATTTATTACAGCTCACATTCTCACGCCAAGCATATGATGGAGAGCAATTGCATTTTAAAACAGGGGGATTTCTAAAACTCAAGGAGCTAGGCCTCCACCACTTGAATGGATTGTATTCATTGATGATAGACGAAGGAGCATTGCCTCTTCTTGAAATGCTTTCGATTGGGCCTACTCCACAATTGAAGGAAGTGCCTTCTGGAATCCATCATCTAAAAAACCTTAAACAATTGATTTTTTGGGATATGCCTAAAGAATTTGAAGAAAGTTTGGATCACGAGCAAGGGCCAGATAATTGGATTGTTGAGCATGTACCCGTCGTTTATATCGGTCACAAGGTTCGCATAGGATATTACGGATATGACAGACACATTCTTCGGTTCCAAGCATTTGGAAAGATCAAGAAAGCAAACAATCAACCAAAATGATGATCACAAGGACAATGATAGTCACGGAATCAATTCAGTTGAGAAAGGTTAGTGTTGTTTAGCTTTGTAACTCCCCCACATGCACACACAAAGAGTATGGGTGTTGGTTTTGGTCTATTTATATGAGGAGTAGGTAAGGGTATTTTACAACCAATGGCGACTTGGGGTTTTTCCTATAGTCCCATAAAGATATGGTTTTGGGTTTCAAACATGTGGTAGTTGATAAATCCATTATTCTTTGCCATTTGAGTTTATTTGGGTTATTTGAGGGTTTAGTTGGTTTATTATCTTGGTGGATGTTGTGATATTAACTATTTTGATGGGATCTTTTTGGATTATTTTGGATTATCTTAGTATTCCAAAAAGATTTGGGAAATTAGGAAAATTGTTTTAAGGGCTAATCATTCGAGTCACATTATGCATAACTCTATTGGTAATTCCAAAATGATAGCATGTTTTATAGAATGTTTTATTATCATGAAACTTGCATTTCCTCAAACCTCATTATTTATGTTAAAATATTATCTTGGAAAAAAAATACAATGCTAACACAGTCCATAACAAGAGGGACCCATCATTCATGAAAGCTTGTTTTCCTCATTATACCTTCCAAGAAAACTCATTCAACCCTATCATAAGCCTTACTTATATTTACCTTGAGTCCCAAGTACTTGACCTAACCACTGCAGTGAGTCTTCACATGATGTAAAGTTTCAAAAGCCACCCAAGCATTATTTATAACTAGTCTACCCGAGACAAAAACACTTTGATTCTTTGATATATAGATGACAAGAGTCTTTTTAACCTATTGAATATTATATTATACACCAATTTATAGAGGACATTACGCAAACTTATAGGTCCATAATCAAACTAGACAAAAATAAAGTAGTAACATCTGTGCCTGCTTTGTGCCAAATGTTTTGAAAGAAATATACAGGCATACCTTCTAGCCCAAGCAAATTGGTTGGGAACATTTGCAGTAAAGGTTGAGCCTGTAACAACCCAAGGAAAGCGCTAGCCACATCTGCGCTTATACCCCAAAAGGACTAGTCAGGTTACAATTGGAGCTCCTTGCAATTGTTAATAAAGCCCAGTTCGACCCAATAATTGCCCAATGTGGGACTCAGCAAACACACACTTATCAGAATTTTGGGGTATCACAATCTCCCCCACTTAAATCCCTAACGTCCTCGTTAGGGCTCATATATCTGAGCCCACATGGGATTACTGGGTTGGCTCTGATACCATTTGTAACAACCCAAGGAAAGCGCTAGCCACATCTGCGCTTATACCCCAAAAGGACTAGTCAGGTTACAATTGGAGCTCCTTGCAATTGTTAATAAAGTCCAGTTCGACCCAATAATTGCCCAATGTGGGACTCAGCAAACACACACTTATCAGAATTTTGGGGTATCACAGAGCCACCTCCTCTTCCTTGTATTCCCTAGCTAGCAAGTCATTTACCTTATCAGTAACAGTCTTGTCACTTGTGAACCTTGGATAGCACCGGGTCTAAATTTTGTGGGTAAGAGGATGAGTAGATCTCCTGAAAATATTTAACCATCTCTTCCTCAACTTTTTCACAACTTTCTTGCCAAACTCTTTGAGCATCTAGTAGCCCATAAATCATGTTCCTCTGCTTCCTTTGTGTTGCCTTAGATTGAAAAACTTTATATATTTTTTAATAGTCTTCCCTTAGCCATGTGGCATGAGATCTTTGATTCCACATTAGTTTTTCCTTTTCTAAAAGGTCGTTAATTTCTTTATGTACTACTTTTACTCCTTCAACCGTGGGCCCTCCTCCTTGGGCTTGAAGTTGGGCTTAGTATTGCCATTTCCTTGTTGAGTTGTTGATTAACACTTCCAAATTCTCATTCACTCCATTAAGCCAAATGTTATTTGCTTTGGTTGAGCTTCTCTCATACATTAATTAAGCATGTCATTCCCACACCTTGCTCCTATCAAGGCCTGGACTATTTTGTTTTGAAACCTCTTGTGCTTCAGCCACAGCCTGCTCCAGACTTCTTTTATGGGCACTTCTTCTTGCATTGGACCTTTATCTTTACATTTCCTCATGTTAGGTTTGCTTGTTTGCCCATTTCCCTCATCTAAGCCCAAGATATCTTTTTGTATTATACCCTAATAAAATAGTTGGGCAAAAAGAAACTAAGTGATAAAGCGAAGGCCATCCAAACACAATACGAAGGGTGTTAGAAAAGATCTGTTTAAATAGTGTATAAATAAAAGTAAACAAATAATAATAAGTTTTGTTGGAACATTTAATTTTATATTTCAGTCTTTAGATTCTTTCATTATTTTTTTTAGTGTAAACTTCTTCCATTACTAAATCAAAGTTTGTCCATTTGTGGTAGGTGAACAATCAAATTCCACGCAGTGATTTGAAGCCTTTCCCCACCAATCTGAGGCTCTAAGTGTGAAACTCTCAATATTCCTTAGATCATTTTTTTGTGCACCTTAGATCTGGGACAGTTGGAAATTTTATCTACAGACTTAAATGGAGAAATATAATTGTTGCAGGAATACATTTGGGATAATTATGTTTTCCAGACAGTTAATTCAGAAAATCAGTGGGTTTTCTTCTTACATGCTCATACTTGTATTGTGTATTGTTCTGCTCATTTTGTTATCGTTAGTCATACTGATTAAGATATGCCATGACAGTTGTTGAATTGGTCACAATACAAGTGCAAAAATGGTTACCAACTACTTCAAGCTTTAGAATTAGTTTTATTTTATTTTTTTAAGTAATTTATTAGTTGGGGAAAAAGGAATTTGAATCTTGATTCTCATTATAAAAGAGACCCGTCAATGCTAATTGAGTTACAACCTCTTGACTTAGAATTAGTTAATAAATTGAAACAATGTTAGTTGGACAATTTCAATAGGTTGTTATTGTATTTTCAGTTGATTGGAGCAAATAGTAAATTGACGTTGAAAACATGCCGACTTAACCTAATGATTTCCCCTAACGCAAAAATTGAGTGTTGAGACACTGTCGTATCAACAATAATTGACCCTAATAAGAAACTGCTTTTTTGACCAAGTAGATTACCCTGTTTTAGGCCAAACCATAATATTGTCCCTATGCCACTTGGGCAATCGGTTCAGTGGTAATCCCCCTCCCCAAAAAGCCTCATTTCTCTTTGAAGGCATGGGTTCGATCCTCGGGATCTTCAAAATATACGTATGTGTAAGTTTAGATTAGAATTTTTATCATATATATAAAATAATAATAATAATAATAATAATTTTGTCCCTACTATTTGTTCCAAATTCAGTTTTCATCTTCTAAACTTAAAAATTTACAAACTTGTCCTAAAATAGGAGGTCCAATTTCCTCTGTCCATATATATCTAGTCCATGCCATGTCAAACTTTTTAGTTGGTCACATCAACATTTCATATGTCATATATGCAATTTCTTTAATAATAGATGAACAAAGGATAACATTTATATCTTATAAGTGTGTTTTTAACCTGCCCTAGACACAAAGGAGTGAACAAATTAAATCATGATGGCTAAACAAATCTAATGTCTTAATTCTTATGCTGATTAGTAAGAATCAAAATACTCAAGGTTTTCACTTGCTCAATATGATACTATTAGGGCCAATCCAAGCCTAGCTTAAGCCAACTGAGGATTGGCTTGAGGCTCTCCAAATGGAGAAGGCCTTCAAATTTTTATTGACGATGTGTATTCTATACATGAAATAGTACATAGAAAATGTCCAAAATGATACAAAAATAAATAAATAAATAAAATGTAAGATAAATCTACTCAAAAGTTTTAAATACTGGGCTGGAATTTGAAAATGACTTGCTTTAGTAATTTGTTTGGAACTAGAGAACGAGTATGCCTACCACAACAAATAATAAGTCACCTTCGAATACCAACTCTTGCAGCACTAGGTCTATCAAGTCTCCAAAACTAGAGTAGGGATTTGGCTATTTCTTTAATGTCCTTAATCAAGTCACCAAAAATAGAGTAGGAAAATTCTGGCTTTTACAATGTGTAGATTAGAGACAATAGGCATTAAGTTTCCTTCCAGCAACGTGGTACACCGATCTCCTTGGCAAATTTTATAGCCCTCCTCACTACTAATGCTTTGGCATCCATACTTGTTAAGTACAATATACACACTAAAACTAAAATAAAATCTTAGTAATATCTTTAAATTGTTGGAACATTCTATACAATTGATGCCAAAGGTTGAGTATAGAGGCCCTTCTAAAATTGGTCCAACCTAAAGTACCTAATAGATGCAGCCGATATGTGACCAATTCTACAATTCCCATTCAAAGAGGTTCATATCATTTCACATAATAAACAATTACAAGGTGATTGCAATCATACTGAGGAAAATAATAAAAACAACAAACCCATGATTGTGGCAAAACAACCACTTATTTGGGGTGAAACAATGACAGCACACTATTGGATACAAGTGCAAACATGTAAAAAGAAAAATCATTGATTTTCCAACTTGATTGTTTGGACAAGATAAATCCAACGTGTCCCAACAGGCAACAACAACAATTACATATTCACTCTCCGTCCATGTCTGTAGACAAAGCCCAATAATTCCATAACTAAGGTGTATATAAGAATGATCTAATAGGAATATTAAGGATTCAAACTTTCAAAGCATCAAGCGTTCTTACAGATTTGGATTAGTACCACTGAGTCGAACTTGATTGTTTACCTATCACAAATGGAGAAACTTTGATTAGTAATGAAAGAAGTTTACACTACCAAAAAAGTACACTAGAAAATCTCATAATTGAAATCTTGAATTAAATGCTTCAACAAAAAAATATATATGTGGGTAAAAGTGCAACTGATAAAATTATAAGAGAAACTCCTCTTTTTTCTTTTTTTTTTCGGTCACTTCTACAAATTTCACATAAGTGCAATAAAAACAAGTAAACAACAATTACCTACTTTAAAGGAAATTCTGGTTGATTTGCTTGGAATGGAGAATGCGGATCCACTCATAATCATAATATCCCGTGCCAATCTTGTGACGAAGATAAATGATTGGTACATGCTCAACGATCCAAAAACTTGACCCTTGCTCAGGATCCAAACTTTCTTCAAATTCTTTGGGCATATCAAAAAACCGCAAAACTTTAAGGTTTCTCAGATGCTGGATTCCAGAGGGCACCTCCTTCAATTGCGGACTTGGCCCAATCACAAGACTTTCAAGAAGAGGTGATGCGCCTTCGTCTATCGTCAGTGAATACAATCCATTCAAGTCTTTGAGGCTTAAGCACTTGAGTTTTGGAAATCCTCCTTTCTGAAAATGCAATTGCTCTCCAATGTATGCCTCGTTTGAGATTGAAAGATCCAATAAATTAGGTAGATTTTGGAAGGCTTTCAGTGGATCATCACTCAACTTTGACCAAAATATTCTTATTCTGACTAGATGTTGAAGTTGTGGAATCCATTCCGGCAACTTCTCTAAACAGCACTGTAAGTAGAGGCGTTGAAGACATTGAGGGGGAGACGAAATGGACTGTAAATCAATGATCTCATCTTCACTAAATGAGGATACATCTAGAGATTCAAGGTGATTCATCTTTCCAATAGAGGCACACAAAGCCCTCATGGTTTCCTTTGTTAGGTTCTTCACACCTAACTTCCTCAATTGCCTCAACTTTCCCAACTCTTTAATTAGATCAACCCCTCCATGATTCAGCTCCACATGGTACAACTTCTGTAAGTCCTTTAAACACCCAATTCCTTTTTGTATCTTTATCCCTTTTTGCCAAGACAAACTGTAATCTTCTTTATAATCGCAATAGTAGGCTATAAGATGTCGCAACTTATGAAGCTTTTTAATCTCTACTGGTATATCAGACACTAAGGACTGCTTCAGATCTAGAGTCTCCAAATTTTGCAACTTTCCTATGGATTTTGGAAGCATTTCTACTCTAGTATTTCTCAAACTTAAATACCTTAAGTGAAATAAACTTCCCACATCTTCAGGAATGTGATCCAGTGGAGCATCTTCAAAATCCATTACTTTCAAAAGCTTGAAATTAGCAAAAAATGTAATCATAAAGGACTTTGGCAATTCATCGAGATCGAACAATAAAAGAGAATGAATGTGCTTGTCCTCAAATCCCTTCAGTGCATTATATGAAACTCCATCTGTTGACAAGCGTCGAGTTCGTCCTTCAAAGCTAGACTCTTCTTTTGAAAGAACATGACAAAAACTCAAATCCTCCATCTTTTGGAGGACAATTTCACGGAAGAGATCATGGAGTCGGCATATTCTAACTCTTCCATCAAAGTCAACCTCTGATACTTGAACCAAGCTTCTGTGGATTAACTCATTCAAGTATTCTCGTGCAACCTCTTCTAACGTTTTATTCTTGATTTCCTTCACAAAGCCTTCAGCTATCCATTGTCGAATCAATCTTACACAATTAATAGAGTAGTCTTCTGGATACATACCAAGGTATAAAAAACAAGATCTGAGGTTGTAAGGCAGGTCTTCATAACTTAGGGATAGAATTTTGTTGACTCCTGCAAGATGGGGATTTCTTCCTAACTCAAACCCAAGGCTATCATACAAGTTTTTCCATTCAAAGATAGTTTTGTCTTTGGTTGACAAAAGACCACCTATAGCAACAATTGCAAGTGGTAATCCTTCACACTTCTCAACAATGTAATGAGACAATTTCTCCAATTCTGGAGGACAATGTCCTCCATAATCAAATTGAAACGCCCTTTTGCAAAAGAGCTCCCATGCATCATTAGGAAGTAGTGGATGTAACTCGTGGACATGAACAAGTGAAGATTTTTTGCAAAAATTAGCAACCTCCCACTTCCGTGTTGTGATCATTACCCTACCACCTTTTTCATTATCAAGTAAGGCATGTTCTATCTCCCCCCAAAAACCAATTTCCCAAACATCATCAAACACAACTACATACCTCTTTTCTCGTAAATATTCTCTTGCTTTGTTAATTACTAACATCTTGTCTGTTGAGTCGATTCCCTCAGGAGGAAACTCCTTTCTTGCCTCGCAAAATTGTTTTATCATGCTCCTCAGTAGATCTTCGACATTGTACGACTGAGACACTGGGATCCAAGAATGACAATCAAAGTGTCCCTTCACCATTTCATGGTCGTAGACTTTCTTAGCAAGAGTGGTCTTGCCTTGCCCACCCATTCCCACCACGGAAATCACAGTACGATGAGATGATCCACCTACCAAAGTGCCAAGCAATTCATCTCTTGAAGTTTCAATACCCACAATGTCAATATCGTCGAGAAAAAGGGAAGCCATTCGAGGGTCGTGCCATGTAATATTCCGAGCAGCACTGCTTGATCCTTGATGATCAGTGGATTCAAAGCCATATCTTTTACTTCTTTCGTTAATTTCTTGCATTAATGCTTTGATTTCTTGAATCTCAGTGGCTATCTTATGACGGGGTTTTAATGATTTCAATAAGTGAGTGATTTTTTGAAGGAAACCGATGAAGCTGCCACGTCTATGATGTTGTACTACATGAAGCAAATATTCGTCGATGGCAACATCTATACGAAAAGCTACTTCTCTTAGCTCCTCCACCCAAGTTTTAACACCACTGGTGTCTTCTTCAGCTGCCGCCCTTGCATCTGCATCCTTGAGAAAGAACTGAAGGCTTTTCAGTTCCTTTTCTATGACAGCAACTTCACCACGGATGCCTCGTAACAGTTTTGCTTCTTCGGTCAACAATGGAATCAGCTTATCGATAAGAGAGGATATTGTTGTCTCCGCCATATGGTCTCTCCTTGGGCGATGATAAGAGTTTTGTGTAGGAGTTGGAGAAGATTGTGATTTGTGCTTTTTGGGAGACCTAGATGGGTGAAATGGGTGTTGGGTTTGATGGGTTCGTGAGAGAGAAGGGTTGAGTTTGAGAAAATGAAGTGTGGGAGAATTTTTGATTTTTTTTTCTTCTTCTTCTTCTTTTTAAGAAAGAGGTGAATGAGCTAGCTAAGGGCTAATCTTGAAAATGAGAGGAAATAGATGGAGACGAGTGTGCCCAGAGATGGATTTGCTTAAGACTAAGATTGATGGTCTAGTTAAGAAAACAAAAGGGTTGAGATCGAGAAAAGGGAGAGAAAGATTGAGGAAGAGAAACTGAAAGTGGAATTTGTGAAGGCCTAATGGAGCAGAAGGTGGTTGAGGTAGTTAAGAGGGAGAAATAATTGGTTGAGATGAAATTGGAGGAGTCGGCGAGGTTGATTGAGGGATTGAAGATGGAAATTAATGGGGTTGAGAGGGAGAGAAGTGTGAAAGAACTGAAGATTGGTGAAATTCAAGAAACGAACTCTCATGTTTTCAGTGGGTGGAACTGGAATATGCAAAGACAAAAATAAGTGGGGAAAATTGAATGTACAAGCAGGTTGGAAGCTATACAGTAAGACCAGATCAAGTCCCAATGTTGACTTGAGCTGTATAGTATCCTTCTTTGCCAATATTGTTAGTTGAGTTGTTTAATCTAGATTAATTATTTTATTCTTTTGTCTTTCTCATTTAATTTTTCTACAATTAATGAATATATATGTGTGTCAATGTTGTACAAAAACTTCCAAGAACTGACACAGAAGTTTTTGAATAAACTATATATAATCATAAAATTTTACTAATCATGTTCACCATGTTGGTCGACCATGATAATTTTTAATAAAACACGCCCTCGTTCTACGAATCTTTTCCTCCCACTCTCTGACAATACTTGTTATATGTCTAAGAAGCTATCATCAGGGCATCTTGCCAGCCAGGGCAAGATATAAAATTGTGCATAGAACTACTCCATTTTATTTTTTAACTCAAAGTGTGGCAGTGCCAGTGGGTATTTTATTAAATATGTTCGGAGTAATATGAGGAACAAGTCTCGAGCAATGTACATGTGCCGTGTAGGAATCTTGCCAAATTCATCTCTTTCTCATTGCACCCGGAGGCTGGAGCCCAGGATTCCAAATCAATGAGCTACGCTGGTATTGGACTTTGTCTTCTTGCATTACTTGAGCAGATAATACTTTCTGGCAAGTTGCATTAGCATTTATCTGGCCAGACTATGACTGAAATTAGGAAAAGAAGATAAAAAATAAATTAGGAATGAGAGATTTAAATGAATTATTGTATTCGGATTATAAAACATAAAAAATAAATTATTGATATCCATGACATAACGGATGACGAGGCAGTTACTAAAAACTATTTTTTGAAAAGTATATGTGTTTGATATTTATGTTCCGTTTGTTTCGACAAAAAATGTTTTTGGAAAATGACTCATTTTCCAAAATAATATTTTCTGCAAAACTAACTCATTTTCCGGTATTTGGTAGTGACTTTGAACATGAATTGAAAAATGTTTTTTAGTATTTGGTACATGCAAAAAATGACTTAGTTATATAGATGGTGGACTTTGAGGTCACGCCAGCAAGGTTGAAGAGTGTAGGTGGGGGTTTTGATTTCATAAAGATTTGGGGAAATTTTGTTTTGGTTGAATCAAGTTGGGTATGCTTATGTGTCATTTTTAATTATAATTTTTTTTTGTTCACATAATATTAAAAAAAATGTCACCTCATTTTTCTGTTAGCCACATAGGTAGACTAACTAATGGAATTGGATGAAAAGACCAATGACGGCCATTTTGAAACTTTGGGAACTAATAACGCTCATTTTAAAGAACAAAAACACACTTCATATTATTCAGAAATCAATCAACTTGTCATTACGTCCAAAATACAGGTTCAAACATTGAGTACGCATTACTGTTATTTTCAAGTACATTTTGTACATAAATTTTATCCACACTTAAATTTAATTGATAACTATTAGGTTTTAGATTATTGAGATTATTTTTCAAGTACAAAATGATACTGCTTTACCTTCATTAAATTGCACTCCTTCATGCATGATGTGTCAATTCAATTGAAAAAAAAAAAAAATCAAAAGAATAACTTCTTTGGGCTAGCAATACTTGCCAAAGTTTGAAAAGAAAGATAGAAAGAGTATTTTAATATACACATAGACTAGCTAGGTGGTCCATGCAATGGCTAGTGAAGGCTCAATCCAAACAGAATCGAGCCAATAAACCCAAGGGCTTGTTTGAACGAAATGCCAATGCAAAGTTTCTGGTGATCATGATACAACACACCATGTACCAACAGGAAAGCTATCTAGCCACAACCAATCGGGGGGACCCAGACAAAAAGCATAAGAACCTTAGATACATAAATGAAATAAAATCTTGACATGTTATCAATTAGAAAATATCATAAAATACATGGAACATGGTAGACATAAATTTAGAATTTCTTCAAGCATATAATAACGTTATATATAAACTCAATTAGCGGTTCAACTTGAACACACCATAAGAAGCTCTGGATATTACAAAGGTTACTTCAAGATAGGTCCGTTCATCACCGTCAACTAATCAAGGGAAAGGAAAAAAAGACTACTCAACTACTTAACCTTGATTCATGTTTTTCTTCAAGAAAAAAACTCTATTCCAAGGAAATGTTTTTGCAAGGGCTACTAACACTTCTTTAAGAAAACAAACCTGAATTAGCTTGATTTACTGATTATCTAGACCATAGACAGTATTTCTGAATATAATCTACCATAGAGAGGAATAGGATCTCCATGTCGTAGTCCACTAGATGGTTGAATATATTCTTCCACACGGACTTTCATTCAACAACAATGAAAGAATACGACACAATCTTGATTTATTTGGTTGATAAGTCTTTACAAACTTTTAACATAAGTCAAACTTATATACCAATTCCCACTCAATCAGCTCTTTGCATTTCCAATTTGAAACGACGCCATAAGCAGGTCAAAATACGAAATTGTACATATTACATAACACTATTGTTTCTTATAGTGTTTCTTATACCTTTGTATGTATCCAGAGGACTACTCTATTAGCTGCGTAAGATTAATTCGACAATGGATAGCTGAAGACTTTGTGAAGGAAAGTAAGAAAAAAACGTTAGAAGAGGTTGCACGAGAATACATGATAGAGTTGATCCACAGAAGCTTGATTCAAGTATCAGAGGTCAACTTTGATGGAAACGTTAGACGATGTCAACTCCATGATCTCTTCCGTGAGATCGTCCTCCAAAAGATGGAGGATTTGAGTTTTTGTCATGTTCTCTCAAGAGAAGAGTCTAGCTTTGAAGGACTATCTCAACGCTTGTCAATGGATGGAGTTTCGTATAATGTACTGGAGGGATTTGAGGACAAGCACATTCATTCTATTTTATTGTTCAATCTTGATGAATTGCCGAAGTCCTTTATGATTACATTTTTTACTGATTTCAAGCTGTTGAAAGTAATGGATTTTGAAGATGCTCCATTGTATCACATTCCTGAAGACATGGGAAGTTTATTTAACTTATGGTATTTAAGTTTTAGAAATACAAAAGTAAATATTCTTCCGAAATCCATAGGAAAGCTGCAAAATTTGGAGACCCTAGATCTAAAGCAGACCCTCATTTGTGATATACCAGTTGAGATCAACAAGTTATGTAAGCTGCGACATTTTTCAGCCTACAAAACAGACTTTAGTTTGACTTGGCAGAAAGGGGTAAAGATACCAAAGGGGGTTGGGTGTTTAAAGTCCCTACAAAAGCTATACTATGTGAAGGTAAATCATGGAGGCATCGATCTAATTGAAGAGCTGGGAAAGTTGAAACAATTAAAGAAGCTCTGCATTCAAAACATGACAACGGAAATTGGAAGGGCCTTTTGTGCTTCTATCCAAAATATGAAAGACCTTCAATCTCTAGAAGTAAGCTTGATATGTGAAGATGAGATAATTGATTTACAGTACATGTCATCTCCACCTCAATTTCTTCAACGCCTCCACATAAGTGGACGTTTAGACAAGTTGCCGGATTGGATTCCAAAACTTCAACATCTAGTCAGATTAAGGATGTTTTGGTCAAGGTTGGAAGATGACCCATTGAAAGCCCTCCAAAATCTTCCTAATTTATTACAGCTCACATTCTCACGCCAAGCATATGATGGAGAGCAATTGCATTTTAAAACAGGGGGATTTCTAAAACTCAAGGAGCTAGGCCTCCACCACTTGAATGGATTGTAT
This sequence comes from Fagus sylvatica, assembly GCA_907173295.1. NCBI lineage: Eukaryota > Viridiplantae > Streptophyta > Magnoliopsida > Fagales > Fagaceae > Fagus > Fagus sylvatica. The sequence continues at coordinate 44,588,865 of OU015765.1, forward strand.
TCATTGATGATAGACGAAGGAGCATTGCCTCTTCTTGAAATGCTTTCGATTGGGCCTACTCCACAATTGAAGGAAGTGCCTTCTGGAATCCATCATCTTAGAAACCTTAAACAACTAAATTTGGCGGATATGCCTAATGAATTTGAAGATAGTTTGGATCATGGGCCAGATAATTGGATTGTTGAGCATGTACCCGTCGTTTGTATCGGTCACAAGGTTCGCATAGGATATTACGGATATGACAGACACATTCTTGGTTCCAAGCATTTGGAAAGATCAAGAAAGCAAACAATCAACCAACATGATGATCACAAGGACAATGATAGTCACGATATCAATTCAGTTGAGAAAGGTTAGTGTTGTTTAGCTTTGTAACTCCCCCACATGCGCACACACAAAGAGTATGGGTGTTGGTTTTGGTCTATTTATATGAGGAGTAGGTAAGGGTATTTTACAACCGATGGCGAATTGGGGTTTTTCCTATAGTCCCATAAAAATATGGTTTTGGGTTTCAAACATGTGGTAGTTGATAAATCTATTATTCTTTGCCATTTGAGTTTATTTGGGTTATTTGAGGGTTTAGTTGGTTTATTATCTTGGCGGATGTTGTGATATTAACTATTTTGATGGGATCTTTTTGGATTATTTTGGATTATCTTAGTATTCCAAAAAGATTTGGGAAATTAGGAAAATTGTTTTAAGGGCTAATCATTCGAGTCACATTATGCATAACTCTATTGGTAATTCCAAAATGATAGCATGTTTTATAGAATGTTTTATTATTATGTTAAAATATTATCTTGGAAAAAAAATATAGTGCTAACACAATCCATAACAAGAGGGACTCGTTCATTAAAGCTTGTTTTCCTCATTATACCTTCCAAGAAAACTCATTCAACCCTATCATAAGCCTTACTCATATTACCTTGAGTCCCAAGTACTTGACCTAACCCCTGCAGTGAGTTCACATGATGTAAAGTTTCAAAAGCCACCCAAGCATTATTTATAACTAGTCTACCCGAGACAAAAACACTTTGATTCTTTGATATATAGATGACAAGAGTCTTTTTAACCTATTGAATATTATATTATACACCAATTTATAGAGGACATTACACAAACTTATAGGTCCATAATCAAACTAGACAAAAATAAAGTTGTAACATCTGTGCCTGCTTTGTGCCAAATGTTTTGAAAGAAATGTACAGGCATACCTTCTAGCCCAAGCAATTTGGTTGGGAACATTTGCAGTAAAGGTTGAGCCACCTCCTCTTCCTTGTATTCCCTAGCTAGCAAGTCATTTACCTTATCAGTAACAGTCTTGTGAACCTTGGATAGCACCGGGTCTAAATTTTGTGGGTAAGAGGATGAGTAGATCTCCTGCAAATATTTAACCACCTCTTCCTCAACTTTTTCACAACTTTCTTGCCAAACTCTTTGAGCATCTAGTAGCCCATAAATCATGTTCCTCTGCTTCCTTTGTGTTGCCTTAGATTGAAAAACTTTATATATTTTTTTTATAGTCTTCCCTTAGCCCTGTGGCATGAGATCTTTGATTCCACATTAGTTTTTCCTTTTCTAAAAGGTCGTTAATTTCTTTAGGTACTACTTTTACTCCTTCAACCGTGGGCCCTCCTTGGGCTTAAAGTTGGGCTTAGTATTGCCATTTCCTTGTTGAGTTGTTGATTAACACTTCCAAATTCTCATTCACTCCATTAAGCCAAATGTTATTTGCTTTGGTTGAGCTTCTCACATACATTAATTAAGCATGTCATTCCCACACCTTCCTCCTATCAAGGCCTGGACTATTTTGTTTTGAAACCTCTTGTGCTTCAGCCACAGCCTGCTCCAGACTTCGCTTATGGGCTCTTCTTCTTGCATTGGGCCTTTACCTTTACATTTCCTCATATTTGGTTTGCTTGTTTGCCCATTTCCCTCATCTAATCCCAAGATATCTTTTTGTACTATACCCTAATAAAATAGTTGGGCAAAAAGAAACTAAGTGATAAAGTGAAGGCCATCCAAACACAATACGAAGGGTGTTAGAGAAGATCTGTTTAAATAGTGTATAAAAGAAAGTAAACAAATAAGTTTTGTTAGAACGTTTAATTTAATATTTCAGTCTTTAGATTCTTTAATTATTTTTTTTAGTGTAAATTTCTTCGATTACTAAATCAAAGTTTGTCCATTTGTGGTAGGTGAACAATCAAATTCCACTCAGTGATTTGAAGCTTTTCCCCACCAATATGAGGCTCTAATTGTGTGAAACTCTCAATATTCCTATTAGATCATTTTTTTGTGCACCTTAGTTCTGGGACAGTTGGAAATTTTACCTACAGACTTAAATGGAGAAATATAATTGTTGCAGGAATACATTTGTGATAATTATGTTCTCCAGAAATATAATTCAGAAAATCAGTGGGTTTTCTTCTTACATGCTCATACTTGTATTGTGTATTTTTCTGCTCATTTTGTTAGCGTTAGTCATACTGGTCACAATACAAGTGCAAAAATGGTTACCAACTACTTCAAGCTTTAGAATTAGTTTTATTTTATTTTTTTAAGTAATTTATAAGTTGGGAAAAAAAGGAATTTGAATCTTGATTCTCCTTATAAAGGAGACCCATTCAATGTTAATTGAGTTACAACCTCTTGACTTAGAATTAGTTAATAAATTGAAACAGTATTAGTTCGACAATTTCAATAGGTTGTTATTGTATTTTCAGTTGATTGGAGCAAACAGTAAATTAACGTTGAAAACACGCCGACTTAACCTAATGATTTCCTCCTATAAACTAACCCTTGCCCAAAAAATTAAGTGTTGAGACACTGTCATATCAACAATAATTGACCCTAAATTCCTAATAAGAAACTGCTTTTTTTGACCAAGTAGATTACCCCTTTTTAGGCCAAACTATAATTTTGTCCCTACTATTTGTTCCAAATTCAGTTTTCGTCTTCTAAACTTAAAAATTTACAAACTTGTCCTAAAAAAATTTAGGAGGTCCAATTTCCTCTGTCCATATATATCTAGTCCATGCCATGTCAAACTTTTTAGTTGGTCACATCAACATTTCATATGTCATATATGCAATTTCTTTAATGATAGATGAACAAAGGATAACATTTATATCTTATAAGTGTGTTTTTAACCTGCCCTAGACACAAAGGAGTGAACAAATTAAATCATGATGGCTAAACAAATCTAATGTCTTAATTCTTATGCTGATTAGTAAGAATCAAAATACTCAAGGTTTTCACTTGCTCAATATGATACTATTAGGGCCGGTCCAAGCCTTAAGCCAACTAAGGATTGGCTTAAGGCTTTCCAAATGGAGAAGGCCTTCAAATTTTTATTGACCATGTGTATTCTATACATGAAATAGTACATAGAAAATGTCCAAAATGATACAAAAATAAATAAATAAATAAAATCTAAGATAAATCTACTCAAAAGTTTTAAATATCGGGCCGGAATTTGAAAATGACTTGCTTTTGTAATTTGTTTGGGACCAGAGACCCCCATTGTTGTGAACCCTTACCCTTATCAGATAACCCAAATTATCGAAGAAAAACCCAATGGGGGAGATGTGGATGGGATAGGCAGCTTGTGGGTGGAGCATGTGGGTGGCGTTGAACTAATATCAAAGCTTCTTGGTTGGAGTAGAAGTGGAACTATGAGAGGTCGTTGTAGAAGAAGGAGATGAACTGAAGAAGAAAAAAAATTAAGAGAAGAGAAAAATAAAGTAGAAAACATGTGGAAGAAGGAGATGCAGGAAAAAAGTGAAAGAAAAGGTAAAAGTAGAGAGAAGAAACGTGTGGATGTGAAAAAGGGGAGGAAAAATAAATGGAAAAGAGAGCGGAGAAAATTGATAAAATTCTACTTAAAAAGATTTTTTATGTGACAAGAATGATTAACTGAATTAATGATTTCATTAATTGAAAAGAATATGTTGAAGAAAATTAACTATAAAAGTGTGATAGATAAATTTACATCTAAAAATAGCAAGAAGAATGAAATAATTTCTTTTTTATAAATATTAATTTAATTTAGTATTAATGATCAAAATGCCTTAATTTGAGATTTTGCTTAAAGCCTGATTAGGCCGTCCTGGATACTATAAGTATGAATGAAAATCTTCTATCACACTTTTTGTATTCCACTTTCTACTCCATCAATCACAACTCATCACGTGTTTTTTTTTTTTTTTTTTCCAGTATAAATAACTATGATTTAAAATGAAAACACAATCTAACATGTGGTATATTGTAGTTAGTGGAGTATAAAGTAGAACACAAAAAGTAAAGTAGGGGATATTTATTCCTATAAGTATAAACTTTTTTCATTTTTTTTGCTAACCATGCCACCTGTAGGGGCAGCTCTTCTTACTGGTGGTTTAACTAGAAATTAATTACACCCAAGATTAATAATTGTTAGAGTCAGTAGCTATTAGTTACTAGGATCCTCCCTTGACAGATTGATATTCTTTATGAATTATGAAGGATGGCTAGTTTAGAACACGTACAAACATACAAGCAAAGAGGAAATATTGAGATCAACCGTTCAGTGTTTTTAAAAAATGACCATCATCAATCGGAAACAACAAAATGGGGTGTGCTGAGGTTGAGAAACTAGTGCTGCTTATTACGGAAGGATTGATATTGTTGCTATGGTTGTCAACTTGTCATTCATTTTGGTTAATCGTAAGCTCCAAATTGTGGTAAAATTGTGGCAAAAGGTTGTGGTCTTATAAGGACTCAAAATCAATAAGAGACTTAGCTGCCAAAAATATAATTAATTCACGCAAGAAAAGAACCATGTGGCAGTAAAATAAAGAAAGAAAAACCAAGTTCTAGAGCTTTGGCTAGAATTATTTTTGTATTCTATACCATTCGGGAAGCCCCAAAACGGACTCAAAACCCTTAACAAATACTAGAGGCTTTGTATGAAAAGTATGTTCAAATGAAATGCAATGAAATAAGAAACAGAGCATTTCAAAACTCTGCCCACGTGTGCTCTTTTACCACCAAAACTAAAAGTTTTCGCCAAGCCACTCATTATTTACAACCTTCATCCGGACAATAACTTGGAGTTGGGTTGTCCTCTTTTTCCTCAGGTTTCTTCCCAGTTATACTTACTTCCCTTATTTGCAGTGATTGCACACTCAATATGGAGGTATGGCCAAGCTTCTTCCTTAATGAACAGGCCAAACTAGCTAAATCAACTCCATCTCCTATCACTACCAGCTCATCTCTATCTGCTCCTTCGATTGCCACCGAGTACACACCTGTTTGATAATCATACAAATTTATATGAACATATAGCCTTTACTTATTAGTTTCCAAAAGCAAAAGAGAGTTGAAGTTTGATACACAGTTGCACACCAGATGTATTTGCAACAATCTTCATGGCCTTGCTTCTGCATTTGTCGGAATCCATGTGCACCTTAATTACTGTCTTTTGCTGCACCATTGGATATACAACATATAAGGCTCTGGTATATTTATATACTACTCAAAAAGTACTTTCATTTCATGTATGCATGTGGGTTGTTTTAGGAGGAAAGAGAGATTACCTTCATGTTTGATAGTTTGAAACAAATGGTAAGTTATAAGGAGAATCTCTACAGATGATATGAATGTGCCTTTTTCCACCTTTATGGGAAAAGGGATGATAGTGTCTTTTTATATGTACACTACACACCGTTCCTATTCGAACAATTAGACATTACAAATCTTGGTAAGATTAGTTAGTTAATTAGCTCAGTCAGCCATTAGTTATACTTTCAGTTGCATCAGTTGTATAATTGTAACCATAACCTCTGTCTTCTAGCTACTATATAAACAGAAACAAAGCTTTGTATTCTAATTAACAAGTGAGAATATAAGAAATTTCATAATTATAATATCCAGTACCAACCTTTTCATTGAGAAAATTAACGACTGGTAAATGCTCAACGATCCACTCTTGCTCGAGATAGAAACTTGCCTTGAACTCTTTGGCCATTTCCAGAAAACTCAGTTCTTTCAGGTTTCTCAAATGCTGGATTCCAGAGGGCATCTCCTTCATTTGCGGAATACGCCCAATCAAAAGACATTCAAGAAGAGGCAATGCTCCTTCATCTATTATCAACGAATGCAATCTATTCAAGTCTTTGAGTCTTAGATTCTTGAATTTTGGAAATCCTCCCTTCTTAAAATGCAATTGCTCTCCCATGTATGCCTCGTTCGAGATGGTGAGCTGCAATAAATTAGGTAGATTTTGGAAGGTCTCCAGTGGATCATCACTCAACCTTGACCAAAAAATATGTATTCTGACTAGATGTTGAAGGTTTGAAATCCAGACTGGCAATTTCTCTAAACAACCCTTTATGTATAGGCGTTGAAGACATTGAGGTGGAGATGAAATGGATTGTAAATCAATGATCTCATATTTATGAATTGAGGCTATGTCTAGAGATTCAAGGTGGTTCATCTTTTCAATAGACGCACACAAAGCCTTCATAGTTTCATTTGTCAGGTTTTTCACGCCTAGCTTCCTCAATTGCCTCAATTTTCCCAACTCTTCAATTAGCCCAACCCCTCCATGATTCACCTCCACATGACACAACTTTTGTAAGTCCTCTAGACACCCAATTCCTTTTTGTATCTTTACTCCTTTTTCCATAGCCAAACTGGGATTTACTTTGTTGTTGCGATAGGCTATAAGATGACGCAACTTACGAAGCTTGTTAATCTCTACTGGTATATCAGACACTTGGGACTCCTTCAGATCTAGAGTCTCCAAATTTTGCAACTTTCCTATGGATTTTGGAAGCTTTTTGACTGCGGTATTTCTCAAACTTAAATACCTTAAGTGAAATAAACTTCCCACATCTTTAGGAATGTGACTCAGTGGAGCATCTTCAAAATCCATTACTCTCAAAAGCTTGAAACTAGCAAAAAAAGTTTTCATAAAGGACTTCGGCAATTCATCAACATTGAACAATAAAAGAGAATGAATGTGTTTGTCCTTAAATCCCTCTAGTACATTATATGAAACTCCACCTATTGACAAGCGTCGAGTTAGTTCTTTAAAGCTAGACTTTTCTTTTGAAAGAACATGACAAAAACTCAAATCCTTCATCTTTTGGAGGACGATCTCATGAAAGAGATCATGAAGTCGACATCGTCTAACTTTTCCATCAAAGTTGAACTCAGCTACTTGAACCAAGCTTCTGTGGATTAACTCAATCAAGTATTGCCTTGCAACCTCTTCTGAGGTTTTATTGTCAATTTCCTCCACAAAGCCTTCAGCTATCCATTGTTGAATCAAACTTGCACAATTAATAGAGCAACCATTTGGATACATACCAAGGTATAAGAAACAAGATTTGAGGTTGTAAGGTAAGTCTTCATAACTCAGGGATAGAATGTTTTTAACACCTTTAAGATGAAGATTTTTTTCTAACTCACCGCCAAGGTTACCAAGCAAGTTTTCCCATTCAATGATAGATTTTTCTTTAGTTGCCAAAAGACCACCTATAGCAACAATTGCAAGTGGTGATCCATTGCACTTCTCAACAATGTAATGAGACAAATTCTCCAACTCTGGGGGACAATGTCGTCTAAAATCAGAATGGAACGCCTTTTTGCAGAAAAGCTCCCAGGCCTTATCTCGAGGTAGTTGTTCTATCATATGAACATGAACAAGTGAAGATTTTTTACAAAAATTAGCAACCTCCCACTTCCGTGTTGTGATCATTATCCTACCACCTTTTTCATTATCAGGTAAAGCATGTTCTATCTCGCCCCAAAAATCATTTGTCCAAACATCATCAAATACAACTACATAACTCTTATCTTGTAAATATTCGCTTGCTTTGGTATATATCTTGTCTCTTGAGTTCATTTCCTCAGGAGGTAACTCCTTTCTTGCCTTGCAAAATTCCTCTATCATACTCCTTAGCAAATCCTCCACGTTGTATGATTGAGACACTGGAATCCAAGCATGGCAGTTGAAGTGTCCTCTCACGGTTTGGTCCTCGTAGACTTTCTTGGCAAGAGTGGTCTTGCCAAGTCCCCCCATTCCCACCACCGAAAGCACAGTACGACGAGGTTGTTCTTCTACCAATAGGCCAATCAATTTTTTTCTAGGAACTTCAATTCCCACAACGTCCGCATCAGCAAGATAAAGGAAATTATTTCGAGGGTCGTTCCACTTAACATTTTGAGCACTACTGCCTGATCCTTGACCAGCAGTTTGGAAGCGATATCTTTCACTTCTTTCCTTGATTTTCTGAACTGATGCTTTGATCTCCTCAATCTCTGCAGCTATCTTATGACGTGGGTTTAATGTTTTGGGTAAGAAAGCGATTTTATGGAGGAAACCAAAGAAGCCAGGCCGGCGAGGATGTTGTGCCATGTGAAGCAAGTATTCGTCAATGGCAACATCAATACGGAAAGCTACTTCTCTTACTTGTTTTACCCAAGTTTTGACGCCCTCGCTATTGTCTCCCTCTGCTGCCACCCTTGCATCTGCATCCTTGAGGAAGGACTGAATGCTCTCCAGTTCATCTTTGATGTCAGTAACTCCGCCACGGATGCCTCCCAACAGTTTTGCTTCTTCGGTCAACAATGAAATCAGTCTATCGATCAGAGGAGATACTGCCGTCTCAGCCATGTAGACTCTCTTTTTACTAAACTTCTTTGCTTTCTTTCTTTCTGATTTTTGAGTCCTTGGAGCAGGCCTTGGAGTTTGAGTTAAGTCGGTCTGTGATGGAAAAGAAGGTGCTTGAGGCCAAGTTGACTTGGGCGAGTGATGAGAGTGTTGTGTTGGAGTTGGAGAAAATTGTGATTTGTGCTTTTTGGGAGACCCAGATGGGTGAAATGGGTTTTGGGTTTGATGGGTTGGTGAGAGAGAAGGTTGAGTTTGAGAAAATGAAGCGTGTGAGAGAGGGTGAGATTGTGTTTTTGAAGAGAAAAAGAGGTGAATGAGCTAAAGGGCTAAACTTGAAAGTTGAAAATGAGAGAGATAGGTTGAGCCAGGTGTGCTGAGAGAGGTATTTTTGCTTAGGACTGAGATTGATGGTCTGGTTGAGGAAGCTAAAGGGTTGAGAACTTGAGATATAGAAAAGGGAGATAGATTGAGGAAGAAGTTCAGATACTGAAAGTGGAATGTGTCGGCAAGGTCGATTGAGGAATTGAAGAGGAAGAGAAGTGTGAAACAAGTGTCAGAATGCCAAAATAGTAAAAGACTGAAAGAGTAAAAAAAGATTGTGAAGAAAAAAGTGGTGGTCTCATTCCAAAGAGGTGAAGATTGGTGAGCTGGATAAAGGAATGAACCGTGCGATTAATCTTTTCCTTTTTTCCTTTTTCTTTTTTCTTTTGTGCGATCAGTCTGCTTTAGTCACATTCTGTGGGAAACATCAAATCATGTTTCAACCACACCACATGCTTTCTTTGTATTGGGGTGGGCTACAATATTCGGTACAGCTCTTGATCAATTTTGTTCATGAAAACAAATTCATGAAAATGACAAAGGACTGGAAATTATTGGGCTGCCTTTTTTATCTCTGCCTTTTTTACTAGGTTTAGAAAATTAAAACTAGTAACTTATCAAAAAAAAGAAAATTAAAACCAGTAAATCGGTGCTAAGAATAAAACCCTTAGGATGGGTTCGCATCTTGAGGTTCGCTTCCGCTACCAAAGAGAACAATATGTGGTGAGGGGGGCTTCGTGATACTCCCCAAGACCCATACGCGTTTTTTGTAACGTCCCCGGCTCTGATACCAACAGACGCACTACTCAATATTGTCCTCTTTGGGAAAGACACACAGCAGTCCCTCAAGGCTTTGTCCCGGGGAATAGCTCCTCCCAGAGCCCCAGGCGCGTCCCCCATGTGTAGAACCGGACCCTTAAGTCCATTGAATTCTACACATGAGTACCATTAGGCTACAGTAGCCTAATGGTACTCATGTGTAGAATTCAATGGACTTAAGGGTCCAAGGTTCTACACATGGGGGACGCGCCTTGAGGGACTGCTGTGTGTCTTTCCCAAAGAGGACAATATTGAGTAGTGCGTCTGTTGGTATCAGAGCCGGAGACGTTACAGAAAAACTTATTTAAGACCTTTACACATATTTTTGCCAGTCATAGTAAGCACCATCCACCCAATTTTATCCAATATTGCAGAGTTGATGTGCTTAAATCTTTTAAGACCCCAACCTCCATTCTGTTTTGGTTGACACAAATTACTCTAGGCTTTCAGAGCCATATACCTCTGCTTATTCCGGGATGAATTAGAAAAACGTACCAAATTTAATGTGACAATTTTTCGTGACTATAATCAGGCTCCATATCATTTTTAAGGTGCATACAATCACAATCTTGTACTCAACTTGTAAGGAAAGTGGGGGCAGTGTGCAGCGCCACCTTCTCTTTTTCTCTGCAGCTCACTCCCTCACGTAGCTCTCTTGGCTACATTTTTCTCTCTTGGCAGCTTGCCAGCTTGTACTCTTGTGCTGCTCTCCCTTCATTCACATGCACACCTTTATTTTATAGAAGATGTTTCCAACCATCTCATTAAAATTAGCTTGACTTTGTGGCAACCAACCCATGCCACTTATTCCTTCTTGTTTGCCGTCCATGTCACTCATTTTCTTCTTTGTATTTTCTAGCCCACTTCTTTTGACTAATAAGCTCATCACTCTCCTTTTTCCTCCTTGTTTACCGCAACAATTGTCTTCTTTTTCGACAATGAGATGATCTAACTGAAGTCACCAATTATAGGCCCTCTACCATTGGGAAGCTAGTATAATCATTGAATTTCTCCTCACCTCTGTGAAGCCTTTTAGCCTCTATTTCCATGCCTACTGAAACAGATGTCCTGCTGAAGACGTTTGCATTTTTGTATGGTTTGTGGACTGCCTTCATGCAAACTTGTTTGCTTTTGGGTTTTTTGCCTTCCTCTACCAACACTTAAGCCCAATCTGGATATGACCTGAATGCAGGCCAAAATTAATCTTGTTTAACTCATGAGGATTGCTTTGTAGGGAAGTTCTATTTGGGCCTATCCTCAGGATGTTGTTGCACTTGCACACATAAGAGACTAACATGGATGTAGCAGAAGATCTCCGGTAGAGTGCAAGAGTCCTCTAAGTACATATCAATAAGTTCCAACCACCTTATTTGTGTTTCCTTCAGTCTGATTTCTATCAAAGATTCTAGCCAAGCCAAAATCTAAAATTTTTGGGTTCATCACTATCAAGTAACACATCACTTGCTTTTAAATCTCTATGTATAATCCTTAACCTAGAATCTTCATGAAGATAAAGAAGCCCCCGAACAATGCCACATATAATATGGGATCTCTTAGACTAATCTAAAATTTTATCTCTTGCTTGATCTGGCAAATTTTTAATTTATGTTCAACCATAGTGTCCACGTTAAACTAAAAAAAAACAAAATAAGGGGACAAAACTTCTACATTCCTTTGGGAAAACCATAACAAAGTTTCATATCTAGCTAAAATTATTATGTTTTGAGGGAGTTGAACCAAAGACGAAGAAGAGGCTATATTTTACTGGTGATATATTTATAGATTAGCATTTTCTCCTCTCCTTGAACACAGCAACCAAGAAGCCTAACAAGATTTTGGTGTTGGAGTTTGGCATTCAACAATACTTCATTTATGAACTCATTCAATCCTTGTCTTGAACTTCGTGAAAGACTCTTTACAACCATTTCTTGTTCATTATTAGTGTACCTTGGAAATTCACATTAGTAGGAAGATTACCATATATGGAGTATGATGAATGATGTTTTTTATTTTTTATTTTATTTCTTTTCTTTGTATGGGCCTTAAACTAGTATGTTGTAGGTATCCTTGTATACAAGTCCAAAACCTAAATTCACTACAATAATTTCAATAAAAAACAATCAATAAAAAGCCAAATAAGTTGAATCCAAATGGACACTAAGACAACCAATACATGGTCGCCACATAATTATTACATGTTTAATGTGCATCAAGTTGGCTTTTGATTAAATATTCATGCATCATGCTTCCCCTTATACAACATGTCTGTTAATTTAGGGTAATTCTACAATACCTACATTTTTTTCTTTTTGTGGATATGATACATCTGATAAATAAAATGTCATATTTGATATTACCAATATCACAAATGATGATAATTATCTCACATATGATGGTGATGGTACCTACCATCATAATGGATAGTACCAACATCTTATAGTATAGTAAACATCATATATGATAGTAATTACACCACATTTGATAATAACATTGAGTGAGTATAAAACCCACAAAAAGAGTATGGGTATTGTAAAATAACTCGTTATTTAATCAGTTAATTTATACAAACAATATGGAGTTTCAACATGTTTAAAAACAAATAATTTCCAAGTTTTTTTTTATTAAATAAAAAAAATTACACCTTTATTTAAGTTATATTAAACCAAATTCTAGGATATTCTTTTTGCTAAGTGACGTTACTAGGAGTCAAACCCCAAACATTGAGCCACCACAAGGATAGAGAATGAAAGGTCATTGTTACTGATACCACATTTTAATAATTGGTTTGGAATATTTAAAAGGAAATTGATTACATGTCGATTTAAAAAAGCATTGTAATGGATTTAAATATTTTAGAGGTGTGGGTACTCCGAATCAACCGAATGTGACAACATATGAGATACCTCCTTCTCCTCCAAATGAAATATCTACTTGATACAACAACATATAGGGTGCAACTATTATTTTATAGTACATGATGTTTAATGTAAAAGGTAAGGTATCATTGCTATAACCACTAACAGTCAATAATCCCAAGGGGTAGCGTAGTGGTAAGACGAATTGTAATATACACTTAAAGAAGTGTAAGTTGTGAGTTTAAAACCTCATGACAGCGGATCCTTGTGGGGCCAACCCCCATAACCATCGGTTGAGCTTGGTAATTACTTAGTATGGATGGGACGGAAGGACTGCACCTGTCTAGGGGATTAGTTGAGGCGAAGCTTTGAAAAACCTTGTTATCAAAAAATAAAAATAAAACCCACTAACTGTTGAGATTTGTAGTTTTTTGTGAAGACTGAGCAATAGGTCAAATCTCTTTAGTTTTTTGAATCTCAAATTATGGGGTTTTAATTAATTTTATTTCCACATGAGAGTAAAGATATTCTCGTTAAAGAAAAAAAAAAGTACACACTAAGATAATTACATCAGTCTGAATATTACAAATTGAATAATAATACAATTATATCGCATCCAAAGCATCACTTAGAAAAAACAAGTTTAGGGCATTGATTAACCAAAACTTTTAATTTTGTCCTTTACTCCTTTAATAACATTTCTAGTGATAAAGTAGATGTAAATTTATAGCATGCATTAAAAAAGGGAGTTGATTCTAAAATGACATAGTTATGCGTAAAGGCTTATCATTAGATGAATATACAACATGAGTACAATATGAGCAACCTAGTTCTAAACCAAATCATTTTAACTTTCCTCTTTTAATCCCTTCTAACTTCTATCCTGAAATTTAATAGCTTGATACTTTTTGTGTTTAGCCAAACATATCGAATTCATTATTACATAAATTTCATAAACTCTACCCTTTTTGCTCTCAAGTGATTGTTATTTTACCTTGCCTCAAACGATGTGAAGGTTATTTTATTTTCTGAACAAGGTGTGCTTAATGAAGAATCCGCTTCAGGAGGTGAATCTGTATAGAAGCCCGGCTGCTTCGGCTTAGGCAATAAACTCTCACTGCTTAACATCAGAACCACAGACAACATGTTTGGCCTATCTTCTTGTCTTTGTTGCACACATAACAAACCCACATGAATGCATCGTAACACTTCAAATATAGTGAAGTCACCTATCGAGTCATCAATTAGCTCAATCGGCCTATCCTCAATCCATAGTCTCCATGCCTGAAATAAATCAAAACCATACTTTTGTGGGTCAAACTACAATCCAACTTGCCCATCACTATTAAAAGAGCATTACTATTAATCAAAAGTTTTGTTTTACAGCACAAATTAGTACAATGCTATTTTTCATGCTTACATGTCCAAGAAGATTAAGGTGGTGCTCTGGGTGACGAAATCCCCTGTTTTTCTTCCCACTTATTATCTCTAATATTAAAACTCCAAAGCTAAAGACATCAGATTTTATTGAGTATTGCCCATGCACCTGCATACTCCGGAGACATATAACCACTAAGAAATGTCATTGCAAGGAAGAAGTTAAAAAAAAAGCTCAATTGTAACCTATAAAAGGAGTTTAGGCTTACTTACTATGTACCAACAATCCTATTAGTATTGGCATCACATTGATCTCCCCCAAATGATTTAGCTAGGCCAAAGTCTGAAATTTTTGGATTCATATTATTATCTAGTAGGATATTGCTAGCTTTGAGATCTCTATGAATAATTCTCAGTATAGAGTCTTGATGAAGATAGAGAAGGCCTCTAGCAATCCCTCCAATTATGTCGATGCGCTTACGCCAATCCAGCAAATTACTCTTTGTTTGATCTGTCCAATTTCATATTTATTTTCAGTACAACATTCTAGTCAAATATTCAACAAACAATTTCATTAATGAAAGATGATAAATCTGAACATGAATATCTTGGATTTAGTCAGGGTCAAAGTTCAAACCAAAAATAAAGGAATCCAAGCTTTTGTTGGGCATGTATTCATAGATCAACATTTTTTCATTTTCTTGAATGCAAGAACCGAGAAGTTTCACAAGATTGCGGTGTTGAAGTTTGGCAATTAAATTGACTTCATTTTTGAACTCATTGAGTCCTTGTCCAGAACTCTTTGATAACCTCTTTACTGCTATATCTTTCCCCTCCAGCAATGTACCCTGAAGAAAAAAAAAGTTACTACATTTTGGAAATAGAAAATAGTTAGGTTTATCTTCTACTACACCCTGAAGTTCACATTTGCAAATCAATCACATCAATTTCTTTGCTATTTACAGTTCCAACATATTGCCAATTTACCTTGTATACAGGTCCAAAACCACCTTCTCCAAGCTTGTTGTTCAATGAAAAGTCATCAGTGGCTCTAGCAATTGTGGATAGGTCAAACAATGGAAGCTCCATGTCTAACAACGGAAGCTCCATGTCTTCTTCTGGACCCTCGCTGTTGCTGCTATGAACAATTGTTCTTATTCTCTCCATTATCCCTGATATAAGGAAAAAATAAAAAATTCACAATGAGGTTCACTCAAGTATTAGACATGTGAAGAGAAGCACAGTAGATATTAATATAAATATAAGAAAGTTTACCTCTTAAGTTTTCTTTGCTGCAATACGTAATAGCTACCTAAGAGCATCCCAGAAACTACCACAATGGAACATGCAACTATCGCTACTATATTCTTCTTATGGCCATTTCCCGTCCCTTGATATTGGATTTAGAAGTGGCAAAGCAAATTCAGTCAAAGTTCAAAACAGAACTAGAAAATAAAAAAGATTAATTTCTAGAAAAAAGGAAACAAATTGAAAGACAACGGAAATAATAATTTAAATTAACTTCCATGACAAATAAAAATACTCATTGACGATCTTCTTCCACAAAATAAAACATACATACCAAATTCTGAAGCGTGCATTCGAATATATAGATCTTGTCCACCAGCTGCAAACTGTCTAATATCTAGTAGATCACCAAGCCAGATGACACAGCCACTACCTTCTTTGATATCTGAGTTTGTATAAGCCATACAAGTACAATTGCTCATGCATTTTTCCCTGCATTCCTTGAGATTCATACTTGTGTTCACCCATGTGTATGTAGTATCTGGAACTTTCAAATTAGGAAACTTGACAAACCCATGTGTGATTATTTCCTGGCAATTCAATGGTTTATTGCGTACACATCCTTGAGACCAATCCATTGAATCCCATTTTTGTTGTGATTTGGGTTTGAATCCCTTTAAACATTGGCAACCCGGAAGCTCAGTACTGGTACACCTTCCATAAGCTCCACAAAAGCCATAACTGTCACAGCGGATCTCCAGGCTGAGCAAAAAATAACTTCCAACTTTGTGCTATTTCCTCCCGTGTGAAAACTTGTATCAAAGAGTTGGTTTGGTTTGGAACTGCTCTTGAGATAAGTGACTTATCTTTGAGGGTATACATGAAGTAAACCTCATCTTGATTGTAAACAAATGTGAAGTTAAACACATTATTCTTTACTTCAGGTGTGCCACTGAACCCAATGCCATTCCAAGGGCCAGCGCGAAAGTATTTCACTGAGCCTTGCCACAAATAGACATCTGGGTAGTTATGAAGTGTCATCTCAAGGATAAAGTCACCACTAGATGGGTCATCCCAGTTCTTCCATGCTATTAAGCGCCTATTGAGACCTCTCTTTAAGTCCCACCCAAATTTCATCCCTGTTAAAAGTGTATCAGCTGGATAGTCAAAGCTTTGCCACAAATAGTCTTCTGAATTACCATTTTTCTCATCTACTAGGACAAGATTTCCTGTATCTAAGAGCTGTAACAATGGAGTTTGAGCTTGTTTCAATGAGCTTGTTGACCAAACAACACTCTTATTCTGACTGAGAAGAACAAGACTTCCAGTGCTGTTTATCATCAAAATACCAGATGAGTTATCGATTGGGCTGTCTCTATTTGCAACCCAAACAACAGTTTTAACTGGGATGTTCTTGTACCAAATTCCTAAGTAATGATTCTTGGAACTTCCAGGACTGAAGAAACCAAGTTCAAAGTTTCCTTCTTTAGACACTAAGGTGTTGCCATCAGTTAAAGATTGGGATGGAGAAATGCTGTCTACACCATAGGTGGTCTCAAAGAAGAAAAAGAGTAAATTTGGAATAACAAACATAGAAGAAAGAACCCCCATTGATTTCTAGTTCTAGACCTCTTTGGTTTACTATTTAGTACAAAGTTGATGTCACGACTCAAATTCATAATATGATTTGGAGTCGGACCGGCATGCTAATACCAAGCCTGTGCTTGATATTAACACGAACCAACTAAAAGGAGTATAAATTTTTCTTCTTTCTTTTCTTTTCTTTTCTCTCGTCTTGATTCTTTAACTTCTTCTTGGGTTGGGAACTCTCAATACTATAAACATACTCCTTTACAAAACGAATGAGTATACCAGTCCACCTAAAGGAAGTGATAAAGGAAGTGATAGTAGTCAGAGCATCTATAACTGTTTATACAAAATACATCAGTGTGTGGACATAATAACTCTAATATAGTGGAAGACTATTTAAACATATACATCACTTCTGCTTTATATTCACAAAAACTCAAAATGTCTAAGACTAGTTCTAGATACAACAAAATTGCCCCTCCATGCTAAAACTCTTGGCTGTACTATAAAATGTTCCTGCAATCTGAGTAATGCTCAGTAAGGGAGGCGTGACATGAAGATTTAACAGTATGCATGAATAAATGATAAACAAAATAATCTTTGTGGATATGACTTGCGTATAAACAATTCATGCTAAGATGATTTCATGAGTTTCTTGAACATATATATTTCATACTGATAAACATAATATCTGATAACTTGTAAGGCATAATATAACTATTGAAATCTGAACATATAGCATGATTCCTTTATATGTAAATAAAACATGTTCCCTTAAATTGTTCTGAAGATAAACTTATCTCATACCATTGCATAATATAGCAAAACTATATGGAACATGTAACAGTACTTTATCTTTAAGACTTGGCCCCTTGTGACCTTACTTGTGCCATGTCTACAGGGAAACTATCCCCTTATGGCCTTCCTGCTTACCATTCTACAGGGTATGAAACCCATCGTGGCCTTCATGCTTGCCAATCTACAGGGTATGAAAACCCCTAGTGACCTTCCTGCTACCAGTCTACAAGGAATACAACCCCTCATGGCCTTACTTGTTGCCGGTCTACAGGGAATAAAACCCCTCGAAGCCTTCCTGCTGTCACAAGGCCTTCACACTGAAAACCGTTTTAGGTGTTCATAAAACATATCATGCTTGTTTATTTTTCAATCTCTCTCTTGCCTTACTAAGCCCAAATTCATAGCATATCCAGTACTTGCTTCTAAAATCTGTCTTAACTGTACCAACTCAAAACCGTTTCTAAATCAATGCATGTTTTCTTTATAAACAAGTATCAAACTGAGTTTACTGAAAGCATTGATAAAACATATATAGATATATTCTTAAAACATGGACTACTAAATTTTCATGGCACATTCCCTTACCTCAATCCAGCAGCTGGATTCCAAGAGTCTCAAGCAGATCGCTTCACCTATCCTCCCTTGATTATCCTAAATCAAGTATAAGAGCTAAGTTAACTTTAACTTAATCTTAGTTTTAACTTAATGCCAACCTTAACTCATAATAGACTAATCACACTTATGACCATAATTTCTCTTAACTTATCTAAACTAATCTCTACCAAACCCTTGTTAAGTCTCAAAATCATATTCAAGGCATCCATATAAATCAAACATCAAAACATAACTTCTTTAGAAAGCATACATTAGTTTGGTACACCTCACATTCGCACATTAATTCATAGAGTTATGAATTTATTAGAAACAAAAGACACTAAGGCTCCTGCTATTATTTCAGCTACCAAACAATAAAACCAAGGCATACAAAAATTCATCCCAGTCTTAAACACACTAATAAACACTCAAACCAAATTTCAACCCAATCTACTCAACATAACATGAGAATAAATTCTTCTAACTTTCAGTGTTTTCAACTCATCTTTAACAGATTTTCTGCAGGAACAGTATCTTATAAAATTCATTTGACAAACTTAGAAACATCAAAATATCTTGAAATCTTACTGTGAGGTAACATCATATATTTAACACCTATCATCAAAATTTCAGCTCAAAATAGTATATCTAGAATTTATTAAAATTCTGGTACTTTAATGAACTCAAATCTGTCAGTACAGTTTTTAAGGTGATTTTAAATCAGTACCCACAATTCCTTATTTACTAAAATTGCATAGGGATAATTCCATCAAGAACATATACATCCCAGAGTTCCAGAAAATTATTTCAATCACTTAAATTCCAAATATTGGATTTATTATGCAATTTCAAACCGACAAACACAGAATCTGTCAAATTGACAGATTTGCACATTTTTCTTGTAAAATAACAAATAATTATCAAAACTCAATATTTTTCTATGAAATTTCATATACATAACCTAGACATATGACATATTACCCTAGAGAAAACCGTTTTCTCATTCCTATTTTAGAAAACTCCCAGAATTTTCGTGCAACTTACTGTTCACTACAGGTAGCAGAGACAGGTTGCATTTTCCTCTAGAAACTTAAAACCCATCAACCATTAGCCAACAATCCTCCTAAATCCAACACATGCAGTACCAAATCAAGTCAAACATCAATGTAATCCATCACACATAGAACATACAAGCCATATAAAACCACATATAACAACAATTCCATCATCAATTGTAAGAAACCAACATGGAATCACCCGAACTTCATACCCAATAAAAATTCCAGCAACTACCACTTCAAATCCCACATGCATGTCCATAAAAATTCATTTTCCCTAACCCAAAATCATATTTCTACAAACCCATAACCTCAAAGTGTAGAAATCATGAAGATCAACCAACAATTTCAACTATACCCATTTCAAAACATACATGAAAAGCTAAGATTTCACCTAATCTATCACATGCATGAAATTTCAGTTTAAACCCCCAATTAAACTCCATGGAACCCTAGAGAATTTGAGGAATTTACCTTCTAAAGGTTGGGAATATAAGCCCTAACAAGAGCTTATCCTTTTCTTGATGGAGGGAAGCTTGAAGGAGAGCAACTATGGAGGTTTTTCCACCAAGGGGTTTTCGGCCAGTAGAAGGAGAAGAGCTTCTCTCTCTCTTTTCCTTTCTTTCTTCTTTAAAAAATGAACATTCTCTATATGATTTTTGAGTCAGAAACAAGTAATAGGTTTTATGGCAGCTAAAGTTTCTAATCTAGAGTATATATATTACTAACTCACACTATAAAAATTACTAATTAGTTGATCGTAAAAATAAAGTCCCCTGGTTTGTTTTTTTGGACCAGGTTATATTACAATACCCATAAAAAATATGTGGGTACCATAGGCATAGAATGATCCTTTAAGCAAATGCATTAGAGAAAAAACCTTGCTGGGAACAATATAAAAAATACTCAAGCATCCATCCATCTAGGTTATGGCTGTTTCAGTCAGCATCAACCACATTTCTTCTAAAAATATAAATAAATAAATAAAGCATCAAACCAAAATTAACAAGTGTCTAATTTGTGTGTTTTTGTTAGTTCAACTGGTAAATGTCTTGTCGTCAAGCAAGGAACTTGAGTTCAAATCCCACCTATACAAAAATCCAATTGATGTCTTAGTTCGATGGTAAAAACAATTATCATGTAACAGACGTTATAGATTGAAATTCTATCGTAACTATTAAGAAAAAAAAAATAATCATCTAATTTGATCTTATGTCTCACACTGATGCCTGGCTTGTCACGTGCTTTCGACCATAAACATATATAGGAAGCATCTCATTGTAATTTATAGTCAATAATTTGATGATGTCCCATGACTTTTTCTATGATCCTATGCATCTCTTTCTCATCCAATTTAGACAAAAGAAAATTGAGTAAGTCCTACTTTTTGGACAAAAGAAAAAAAAAAATCTTCAAAGACAATTGAGTAAGTTGTTAATATTATATTTCATTTTCTAAGTTCTACAATTTGGACCAAACAAGCTGCAAGTAAAAAAAAAAAAATCAACGAAGATAATTGAATAAGTTTGTAAGATATTTAAACACTGGTTGGGGTAGGTTTTAACCAAATTAATCCAAGTGATTAGTTAATCAATTATGCTTGGTCAAATTGAATTTAGTTAAAAAAATTACAATACCAATATCACACTTAAATAAAGCAGCACAATGATATGGTTATGAAGAGAAACCCAGTAGGAAAAAACTCTACAAAAGTTTATTGATAACCTTCTAAAGAAACCACTAGAATAGAATTGAAGAATTACACAACAAAGAATATACCTAATCCTAAAGTTGTTACTTACTTTCGTAATGCCACGATGCTTTAACACCCTTGTTGAACTCCTCTATGGCTTTACCACGTAAATCTCTTCAATCCATGAATATCCAATTTGTGAGTAAAACTACAATAATAAATATATTGAGGTAGGTTGGTGCAACAACTTCTATGTTCTTAACTCCAAAATTATTTTCATATGCTAATTTAATTTTGAATTTCAATATATTTCATATTTTTAAAATGGTCAAATTCTTTTCATGTTTTGGCACCCAAAATAAAAAATCTGGGTTCTACCTTTTTAGAGATGACAAGAGCAAATGAATTTAAACAGTTTGATGAGCTTTCAATTTGCAAGAAATTAAGATTAATCCTTGCAGTGAGAAGACCAAGGACAATTGAATGGTCTACCGGAAATTAAAGGTTTTAAAATCAGATGGGATATTGAGCTTTTCCTTTTTAAACTATTTCTCTAAACTAATTAATTTTGTTGATGTACTATAGTTCCACAACTTAAAGCATATGATGGTGGAAATAAATGTCCGCAGCATTGTTTCCATAAGCAAGAAGAAAGTTAGATGGTCAAGCATGGGGTGGTTCAAACATTGATTATTCTTTTAAGACTTGGCTAATGAAATTCCCAGTAGTTGCTTAGACATCAACCCTTTTACAGCAATATGTGTTACTACAACTTGTTGGACTTTTACTTCTTTTTGAAGAGAACAACACCCAATTGGCATGTTATTGCCACGATAAAGTTTTTAGACTATTACTCATTTGTCAACCAATTGCGTGTTACATTTTCCACATTGACTTGGAGATAAAAAATAATAATAATATTGTAGGTACGATGTGAGTACTAAATACTACTAGTATATATGACAGGAAACATACGATTGAGTTAAACAACTTGATGAACTATCAATTTGGACTTTATTCTCTGAGTTACTGCATAAAGGGTACATTAAGCATTCTATCAGCCCTTGTTCTGTTCCAGCTTTGCTTACCCCTAAGAAAGATGGGTCATGGCGGATGTGTGTGGATAGTAGAGCTATAAATAAGATCACTATCAAGTATAGGTTTCCCATACCTCGACTTGATGACATGTTGGATTGTCTCACTGGTGCCAAGGTGTTCTCTAAGTTAGATTTGAGGAGTGGTTACCATCAAATCAGGGTGAGACCAGGGGATGAATGGAAGACTGCCTTCAAGACTCCCCATGGACTCTTTGAATGGCTGGTAATGCCCTTTGGGCTTACGAATGCCCCTAGTACATTCATGAGGGTGATGACACAAATGCTGCAGCCTGTTTTAGGCAACTGTGCAGTAGTTTATTTTGATGATATCTTGGTATATTCTAAGACTCTACCTGAGCATGTGGGGCATCTCAAGAGGGTATTTGAGCTGCTAAGGGAGTACAAATTTTATGCAAA
Organism: Fagus sylvatica; assembly: GCA_907173295.1. NCBI lineage: Eukaryota > Viridiplantae > Streptophyta > Magnoliopsida > Fagales > Fagaceae > Fagus > Fagus sylvatica. The sequence continues at coordinate 44,611,391 of OU015765.1, forward strand.
TACAAAGAAATGCTCTTTTGCCACAAGTCAGGTTGGTTTTTTGGGTTATGTGGTTTCTGCAGAAGGCATTAAGATGGATCCTAGCAAAGTGCAAGCCATCCTTGAGTGGCCTGTACCTAAAACAGTGGCTGAGGTTAGGAGTTTTCCATGGTCTAGCCACCTTTTATAGGAGGTTTATTAAAGACTTTAGCTCCATAGCAGCCCCTTTGACAGATTGTTTGAAACATCAGTCACTACAGTGGACATCCCAAGCTGATTCTAGCTTTGCTGCCTTGAAAACAGCTCTTACCACAGCACCCATACTACAAGTTCCAGATTTTGAAAAAGTATTTGAGTTGGACACTGATGCTTCCATTATAGGCATTGGTGGAGTGTTAAGTCAAGCAGGTAAACCCATTGCCTTCTTTAGTGAGAAGCTGAATGGTGCCAAGCTAAACTATTGCACCTATGATCTAGAATTCTACGCTATTGTCCAAGCCATTAAACATTGGCAATATTACTTGGCATACAAGGACTTTATTCTCAACACTGATCATGAGGCTTTGAAGCATCTCCACAGCCAACAAAACTTACATAAGAGACATGTCAAATGGGTTACTTTTCTGCAACAATTTGATTTTTCCATTAGACACAAAGCTGGTACATTAAACAAAGTAGCAGATGGACTGAGTAGGAGACACAATTTGTTATGCCACATGAAGACAATAGTGCCTGGGTTTGAGGAGTTTCAGACCCATTACAAGACAGACCAGAAATTGCAGCGAGTGCTCACAGCACTACAGCAGGGACAACGCAGTGCTTATCCTTGGTTTTTATTCAAATGATGGCTTCTTATTCAAGGGTACACAGTTATGTGTTCCTGCTTGCTCCTTGCGAGCACAACTTCTGCAAGAAGTCCACAACCAAGGCCATTTTGGCAAGGACAAAACCCTCACTCTACTCCAACAGAAATATTTCTGGTATGGTATGACCAAGGATGTTGCTCAACATGTCCAAAGGTGTTTAGTGTGCCAGAAAGCCAAGGGCACCACTAGCACTGCAGGTCTTTATCTGCCTCTACCAGTTCCTTCTAGGCCTTGGGAATGCTTGAGCATGGATTTTGTTTTGGGATTGCCACCTACAACTAGAAGAGCAGATAGTATCCTGGTGGTTGTTGATAGATTTTCCAAGATGAGTCATTTTATACCCTGCAGAAAATCTAATGATGCTTCTCATGTTGCTGCACTATTTTTTAGGGATGTTTATAAACTTCATGGACTGCCTATGTCCATCGTTTCTGACAGGGACTCAAAGTTTCTTGGCCACTTTTGGCGAACTTTATGGAAGAAGGTGGGTACTACTCTGGATTACAGCACTACATTCCACCCACAAACTGATGGCCAGACTGAGGTTACCAATAGAAGCCTAGGAAACTTGCTAAGATGTTTGATTGGGGATCATCCTAAAGAGTGGGAGGAGATTCTGCCTATTGTAGAATTTGCTTTCAACAGTTCCATCAATAGGAGCACTCAACATAGCCCCTTTGAAGTGGTATATGGCAGTAACCTAGCTAGTGTACTAGACCTATGGTTCCATTACCAATTCCTAAGAAGGTGCACCCTAAGGCTGAGGAGTTCGCCACCATTCTACAACAAGTGCATCAGCAAGTGAAACTCAAACTTGAAGCAGCCAATGCAAAATACAAGGCAGCTGCAGATCAACACAGGAAACAAGTGATTTTTGAAGTAGGAGACTTGGTGTGGGTTCTCATTAGTAAAGATAGGAGACCTGAAGGCCAATATTCTAAACTAAGGCCAAGAAAGTATGGTCCTTGCAGAATTTTGAAGAGGATCAACCCCAACGCATATGAGGTGGAACTTCCAAAACACATGGCCATTTCCAACACCTTCAATGTCCAACATCTCTCAGCCTACCACGATCCTAATGCAATCAAGAGCACTTGAGGTCAAGTGCTTCTTAAGAAGGAGGGCCTGATGCAGGAGCATATGAAATATTGATACTATACAGTAACTAAATCAGTTGATGCAGTAGCTGTTATTTCAGTTAGTAGTTAATTACCCTTGTAGCCATCATGGCATTAGATTCAGTTACATAAAAGCTGTCAATTAGCTGGCAATTAGTTACATGAGCTGTCAAGAAGATGCATCAGCCAAGGGGATTTAGTTAGAGCAGAAAATATAAATATCTGTAATTGAGCATTGTAATCAGATTCCTTTTAGTAATGAAAATTAGCCTTGAGAGCTATTCTTTTGAGAACTCTATCGTTCTTTGCAGAGGTGCTATCCACCTATGAGATTTCTCTAAACAACTCCATAGTTCTTCATCATTTTCTTAACCTAAACACTAGCCCATTACTTTCCCTGCATCACATTGAAAGCCCTCCAAAATCTTCCTAATCTATTACAGCTCACATTCTCACGCCAAGCATATCATGGAGAGCAATCTATAATCTATAATCTATAATCTATTATATAAACTAATAGGTGAAGCTGAGAGATTTTTTTTTGTTTTCTCCCAAACTTGCCACATCAGATTTACCTATTCCCACATCATTCCAAATCTCATGCCCCCACTTTCTTTTTTATTTTGTTGGGCTTTTATGATCCGACCCACTTTCCTTTTTATTTTGTTGGGCTTTTATTATTTTAACATTTTTCAGCTTTATAGTTTTGACACTTCAGGTTTGTTTCTTTTTTTTTTAATAATTAATTAATGCTTAATTATCTATTTCACTCTCTCACACGTTTGCTTAATCCTCTAACGCCTCTCTCTCTCTCTCTCTCTCTCTCTCTCTCTCTCTCTCTCTCTCTCTCTCTCTCCATTAAATCCCCGTTACACACATCTCTGGTCTCTCCCTCTCCCTCACCCTCACCCTCACGCTTCTTCTTTTTTGTTTTTCTTCCCCTTTCTCTCTTTTCTCTCTCTACCGCTCGACTCATCTCCCTCTTTGATTGTCCATTCCCCTTCCCACCTCCAACGCCTACTTCCCCCTCTTTTCTCTCTTACCACTCAACTCCTCAACTCCCTCCCTGATTATCTTTTCCCCTTCCCCATTAAATCCATCATGTTCTAACTCCTACTAAAATCATTACTTAGTCTCCTATTTAAACCTTTCAGAGTTTCAGTACATGCTGTCCCCACAACAACCAAGGTGAGTCTTTTTATATTTCTTTAAAATTTTCAGATTTTCTTTATTTTCCTGGTGGATTTGTGAAGGGTTTTTTTGTTTCTAATACCCCTTTCAATGTGTGCACTTTTTGTGGTATGGGTTGCCAATGTTGTGATAGCTTCGGCTTTTTAGGCCAATGGGTTGAGCTTTTCTGATATTGCTCGCAAGGTGTTTGTCAAAATGCCTGACCATTCCACTCATACCAAAGCCCCAACAACAACCCAACTCCAGCTGATTACTTGACTCTCTTTCACAGCAAGTCTCCTGTTTCACACCACTCAAAGGTATGCTTAATGATGGCTTGATTTTAATAAATGTATTTAGAAGCTTTACAGCTCTTTATAAAAGCTTTACAGCTTTTAATAAATTATACTGAACAATTAAAACCAAATAAAACACTATGCAATATAGCCCTGTCAAAGGTATGCTAAATGCGATTCTTCCCTCTATTTTTATTTTTTTATCCTTCCTTTACTTCAGTTGTGACTTCTATTGATTTAAATAGATTTTGCTCTATCTCTCCACTGATTTTCTTGGAGGAACTCTTTCTTTCTTTTGTTTTCTCATCTTTTTCCTAGAAAGAAGCAAGAATGAGTGATTCTAAGGTGAGTTTTATTCATTTATTTTAATGTAAAAATTGGATTTTTACGTGGGTTTTGTGTGTTTGCTATGTGGGTATTTTTGTTTTCATTGGATTTTTGTTGTATTATAAAGTTTTAGATTATGGGTGGTTGTTTTTTTGAGATCAGGTGCCCTTCACTGCCGCAACCTTTCTGATTCTGACGCCCCATCACTTTTTTCGATTATAATTATTCCTTCCACACTAGCTCCCTCTAATTACTTATTAAAAAGAAATTCTCTGTTTCAGAGAGTATGCATTTTTAGTGAATATTTCTTCAATTGATTGGTTAATTTGTTTCCTAAGCATTTCTTATGGAATGTTCTAAATTGAAATATTTTGTTATTTTTGAATCACTACATGTTAAGTCATAAACTTTCTTCTGATGTGTGATTAGTATGTTATTGTGTATCTTTAATTTCAACCCAGAAAAGCTATCATAGTTTCCAACTTCCAAGCTATGTGATACAAACTTCTCCCAGACATGTTTATTGCATAACATCATTGGAGTCTATGTACAGCCATACGAAACATACTTCTTCATATTCAATATATTCAATGGGAATTGGAAAAGCACTACATTTTTTTTTTTTTTAAGGGGTAAGTAAAATTATCTTCATATTCTACTGAAGAATTTTTAGAACAACGGTCATTGTAAGAGTGGCAAGACCATCCTCATGGGTTCATTTGCAGTTCTTTGTGAGTTCTTGCAAATCTATTATATTGTTCTATTATGATTCCCATACTCTTTTAGATGATATATCTAAGTATGCTACTGTTGAAGCTTTCCTTGCCTATAAGATGGCATCCAAGATGTTGAGGTGTTCCTATTGGTAATAGTGGACTTTTAGTTAACATGTAGGATTTTGAGGTTCGGATTTTAGTTTAATTGCTCAAGATTGTAATTTTATATTGCATGGGATTCTTTGTTTTTATTGTTACAGTTATATTGCATGGCATCCACTATTTTGAATGTTGTCTTTACTTTACCTCTCATTTAAAAATTTATAACAACCTTCTCTTAATGATAGAGATAATTAGTTACTACTTATTAGTAGATAATTTTTTAATTAAAAAAAAATAGATAGACTGTGGGTCCCCAGAAGCTCCAAATTACTTTCCGTTGGAAGATTATGATATTATTATTATTATTTTAATGGCAACTTAATACTTCAATAGTGTGAAAAAAGATTGTGAACATTTTTATACTTTTAGCATTTCTCTAATTATAAATGTCATCTCCTAAATATTTAAAAACAAAAAGTCATGTCCTTGTAATGAAATAGAAAGGTATAGACATGGTATAATTCCCTATGATAGAAATTTTAATCTAAACTCACACACACGTACATTTGAAGACCCCGAGGATTGAACCCACACCCTCTAGAGGAGTAGTGCTTTTTGGGAAAGGGAATTACCATTGGGCCGAATACCCAAGTGGCCCATTAATCCACACTCTTAATACACACTACATGTGAATTTTTATAAATTGTGAATAACGATATCCCAAAATTATGTGTGGTGTTGAAATTGTGGATGTTAATTTCTAGAATTTGTGAACAAATGATCATAGATTATGGAGGTGTGTATTCAGGGTATAGATTAAGGATATGCACATATCATGACTAAAAAGAAAAGGTTCATTTCACATGTAGTTTTAAATCATATGGTTAATCAATTTTTTATTTTCTTACAACAATTTTTATTATTTTCTAATAGCTTATGCTGTTAGGACAAGTAATAGTTTATCATGCTATCAGACTAAGTTCAAACCTTGTCTTTACTTTACCTCTCATTTAAAAATTTATAACAACCTTCTCTTAATGATAGAGATAATTAGTTACTACTTATTAGTAGATAATTTTTTAATTAAAAAAAAATAGATAGACTGTGGGTCCCCAGAAGCTCCAAATTACTTTCCGTTGGAAGATTATGATATTATTATTATTATTTTAATGGCAACTTAATACTTCAATAGTGTGAAAAAAGATTGTGAACATTTTTATACTTTTAGCATTTCTCTAATTATAAATGTCATCTCCTAAATATTTAAAAACAAAAAGTCATGTCCTTGTAATGAAATAGAAAGGTATAGACATGGTATAATTCCATCCGTTAAAATTTCGGAAGAATCAAAAACAATAGAAATTTTTTAAAGCTATATATATTTATATATGCTGAATAAAATTTAAAGCTAATTATATATGAAAACAACTTCTTTTAATATACTCTTACAATAATGCTCAATGCGAATATGAAATAGTAACATCTTACCTGACAAAGCTTGAACCAAATTGCATGGATACATTTTTTATTTTGCTCTTGTTTTTTTTTTTTAGATAATTCAGAACCTTTTATTAGATGACCAACTGTCAAGAAAGAAACAAACAAGCCAAAAGGCCAACAACCCTCACTGCAGAAGAACACTGCAGAACTCTAACATAGCAAACATAACCAGCAACATGATGGGCAACTCAAAAAAATAAATAAAAAATCTATCCCAAATACAAACTTAAAGCTAAACAGCAACATCTCTTCTTATTTTGCTCTTGTTATGAAAGCGTAAAAAGAAAAGACTGGATTTATTCCAAGCTGTATTCCTCCTCATAAGAACCATTAGTGCCTTTGTACCCCATTCCTATTTGCTCGGATTCGACGATATTTTCCCCCCAAAAGGTACAACTGAGGGAAGATCTTGAAAAAAATATCATCAACATGTTTGTAATACTGTATCCTCCACCTCTTCCAAAACATAAGGGGCCCAATGATTAGCCAAAAGCCGAAAACAAATCTCAATTTTGCACTTAGGTAATTCCAGTCAATTAAAAGCCCAAATTTTGAGTGACTATCTTCAAATGTTGGAGGTGGTGACCTCGGCTTTGTAGATGTGCATCCCTTCTTCAAAGGACACCCATATAATCCTTTGTTCCCTTCATAGGAAGCTTCCGAAAATGTAGCAAATTGTTTGATGAATGGAATCTGCCCAACCAATTGATTATACGAGAGGTTTAGGACTGACAGGAAAATAAGACCATCTGCAAGTTGCATAGGGATTTCGCCTGTAAGCTTGTATAAATTAAAAGCTGAAGCAGAGAGAAAATTATTTTTCTCCTTTAAACACCGCCATGTCATAATTCCTGCACCCACATACGTCCATGTCATTCTACCCTCTTTTTCACTCTCTCTCTCTCACATCTTATCTTTCACCTCTTCATCTCCCACACTCTCTCCCTCTCGCCTCTTTATCTCCCTCACCTCTTCATCTGCCATGGGTTTTTCCCCCTTGCCTCTTCATATCCCTCACTTCTTCATCTCCCATGGGTTTTTCCCCCCTTACCTCTTCATCTCCCATGGGTTTTTCCCTCACCTCTTCATCTCTCCGTTGATTGCACCCTCAATCTCCTACTTAAACTCTCCACTACCCACTACCCCAACAATTGGTGATTTGAAATTTTTTTTTGTCCCCTGTGCTTCTATGGTGGTTTGTGTATGAAAGATGCAAAATTTTCCCCTTTTGCTCTTTGATTGGATTTGTGGATTTTGTGGTATGTGTTATTATTAGATTTGTATTTTTTATTTTTAGTTTTTTATTGGATTTGTGGGTTCTGAACCTTGGGTTGTAGTTTTGTGGTAGTTGGTATTTTTTTTCTCATTGGTTTTCTGATTGGAGTTGTGTGTAGTTCTGTGTTTTGTGTTATGGTCAAATTGGATTTGTTTTGTTTTGTGGTATGAGTTCTTATATATATATATATATTGCATTGCATAAATTTGATGATAATTGAAACTATTCAAGAAGTTAATGCTACAAGTGTTCACGGGTCTACATTTTAAATAAATTTCTTATATATTTACACACAAAATTAAGATGTTTTCGCGCATCGCATGGGTTTGCGATTAGTTAGACTAAAAGTTGGATAATATGATCTTTATACAAGGCGTATGTGTTCCACATTTAAAGTGTTTTCTGTCGTTTCCATGAAAATAACATAGATATTATAGAGTGGTCGTGCTTGCTTTTCATCATGTGTTAAAGCGTGTGTCTTTGTCTTCACGAATGCGTGCAGGGGTGTTTTACCGTGGGCCAGCGGCTCTCACGAGAGAGTTACGCCAACTAGCAATGGAATTCTCTCACAGTAGCTCCACCAAATTTGATTTTCATAAAGAAAGTTTCTGACCACACGGAAATGGACATTAGAGGCACTGGATAACGAAGTCCTTTCCAGACCCACCAGGATGATCCCACTCTCTTTGTCTCATGTACTGAGTTTCTGGCCTCTTTGGTCTATTATTCTTTTCTTTTCAAACTTTTATGTTTTCCATGTATGCTTTATGAATTCTGCTTGACAGTTTATGCAGGCAAAGGATAGTGGGTTGGCCCTCCACCACTAAAATTGGGGTTGGGTAGTTATGTTTGACTGTTTGAGCGTGATTCTCATGGTTGTGCAAAGTGGTATGGGCCAATCCAAACAGTTTGAATAAAAGAAAAGTGGAAAAAATAAAGTAAAATTCCAGCCATCCTCCTACCAACTTCGCATTTGCCAACCTAAAATGGATTGGCCCAATCCATTTTAGGTTGATTGATTAAGATCATGGTGTTTTAAATGTTACTCTTTCCATTCATATCTATTTCATCATTGTATCATCCAACACCATATTATCATTTATCAATTCAATCTAAAGAACATGATAAGACTAGTATAAACTAAAAGCTGAAGCTAAGAGAAAATTTTTAGGCTTCCCCAAATACCGCCACGTCAAATTTGCTACTCCCACACACTTCCACCTTCCCCTTCCCTCTATTTAATTCTACCTCACACTTTTATTCAAAAATAAATTCTCTTTCTCATGGACTGTTCCTCTACCTCACCTCTTCATCTACCTCTCACCTCTTGAACTCCCTGACCTTTTCATCTCCCCAATTAATTACCTCACATTTTCATCTATATCTCTCTCTCTCACCACTTGAACTCCCTAACCTCTTCATCTCCTCAATAAATTATCTCACCTTTTCATCTATCTCTTTCTCACTCTCACCACTTGAACTCCCTAACCTCTTCATCTCCCCAATTAATTGCTCCCTCAATTTCTTATTTAAATCCTATGTTGAGATTTTTTTTTAGTCTCCATGTGGTCCTTATAGTTCTATTGTTGTTTGAGTCTCAAAGATGTGTTCTTTCCCCTTTGGTTTCTGATTGACTTTGCCAGATTTCATGCTTTTATTTATTTATTTATTTGGTTTTTCTGCTCTGCTAAATATTTTTATTTTTTGACTTTTGGTGTTCTTTGTTCCGTTGGTTTATAATTTTGTAGTTCCTAAGCTTTTCTCAAGCAATGTTCTAACTGTTGTCTTGACTTTATTCGTTTTTCTGTTTATATTGATGTTGTACAACATTAGATTAATTAGATTAGATATATTTCCCATGCATCGCACGAGTTTGCAACTAATTCTCATTAATAGTGATGTAAGGTTAGTTAAAGTTAAAACATTTGAAGCCAACCTTGTAGTTGCACCTCAAGGTCAATCCACCTTCTGGGAAATATCTTGCATCCACTTTCTCCTGGTGTCAACCTGAATAAAGTCTGCGTTTGTGCATCACAACTTGTCGCAATCCAATTATTGCATTCAAACAAAAGGGGTGGGAACCGAATGTGTGCACGACAACTAGCCCGAGACTGGAATCTAAGGAATACAATTTCCACAATCCAAGCTGTGGTTCTGGATGCATAACTATAAAAGATATTCCACCTCTTACCTATCATGAATTAGTCTAATCTGGACCACAACGATCTCATTATCAAAGCCATAGGACAAAGTCAACAACGACACCAAAAAAATTCATAGTTATCCATCCATTGTCTTGTATTGTTTAAAAGTGAAGTTTTGTCTCATCCTTTTATGTATAAATAAAACATCCTTAAACAATATTATAAAAAGGTCTATAGTAAAAAATGGTCATTTTTTTTATAGCCCAAAAAAAAAAAAAAAAAAAAAGCCCTAAGGTGTAGGGCCGACCTGCTAACAACTTCTTAATCTATATTATAATGTAAAATCGAAGCTTTTTGACTTTTGGTTGACCTCATCATGTTGCGCCACATAAGCTTTTGAAATCTCACAATTTTACACCTCATTATTTTAATATATATTTTCTAATTGAATTTCAATTTTATTCTATTATTAAACCTTCCATTAGAATTTTGACACATCATATTTTCTTTAATATAAGAATATATTATTCCATATATAAAACACAATCATAATTAATATCTAATACTAAAATATATTCCATATATAAACACAATATAAATATCTTTTAATAATAATCATAATTATCAATTTTCATCAAGATTTTTAGAGTTCCTTTTTTTTCTTATATATTTCATTTAATTTTGTTGCTGGCAATGGAGAAAGATGGATAAATTTGTTATAATGAAACCATGTGAGCTTGAAATGAGTTATGAAAATTATTTAGGTTTGATCATATAATCATGTGTCCATGTATTTATTTGTCCTTCTTCTTATTTTAAGTATCCTTTATTTTATTTTTGGATGGAAACATGATCCATATGATAAATATAAACATGAATCGTGTTTTATAAAAATTTAACTATATTCAACTTATGCCAAAAGAAAAATTATATTATATTAAATTTTAATTATCCTATGGTAAATACTTTCTTAGTTATTTTTTTAAACCAAAAAGTAGGATCTATCCTAAATCCGATTCGTAAAGTCTCTTTATCGATCTTGCCTACAACATTTTGAACAAAAAAAAAAAAAAAAAAAAAAAGTAAAAGGAATCAAAATTAATTTAGATTTTATTTTGAATAATTTTCCTGTGCATCGCACAGGTTTGCAACTAGTATAAACTAATAGGTGAAGCTGAAAGATTGTTTTTTAGCCTTCCCAAATATTGCCACATCAGAATCCCTCTTCTCTTACAGTTCCAACTCACCTCTCTTCTTTCAGTCTCTCTCTCACATGCCTTAATCTCTAACTCTCTCTCTCCTTCGTCCCTTCATCTCCCATGGGGTTTTGCCTCTTCATCTCCTTTTTTTTTTTTTTTTTACCCATTAAACCACTAATTTCAATCAATCATTGCCATTTAATCTGATAGAGAAGGAGAGGAAGAGCCAATTCAGTGTACTGCCTATAACCATGAAATAATTGCTCCAAGAGATTAGCAATTATTCTAAAAACTAACGTTATAATCTATTCTAAAACTAACATAATAAATGGTATAAGTGGTAATAAATTATCAGACTGTTTAAAGATAGCAATTAATACCATGCTTAGAGGAAATTTTAAATTTATTAAAAATAAATAACTTTTAAATGAAAACATAAAGTAAAGAAGGTTTTTTTCTTTCCTTTTTTATTTAAATCAAAGTCATCAACGTTTTTTTCATTGTTGAATTAACTAAATCCCTACATATAAAGATAATCATAGATGGGAAGGAGTTAAAATAGGAAACAAATTGGGAGGCATATAGTGAATTCTAATGGAAATAGGAGTTTGAGGAGAGAAATAATTGGAAGGGATAAAAACGTCGGAGAGAGAGAAAAGAGTGGAAGGCAAAAAATAATAAATAATCAATTGGACTAAATGTAGAGAGAAATAATTGGAAGGAAGGGAAAAAACGTGGGAGAGGGAGAAAAGATGGGAAGGCAAAAAATAATAAATATTCAATTGGAATAAATGAGGAGAGAAATAATTGGAAGGTAGAGAGGAGGATGAGGTGGAATTTTAATAATTTTCTTAATTTAATGGCGATGAATTGATTATTGATTTGTTTTAAAACTCTTTTAATACTTTCATAATTTTTGGTTT